>JAQFVV010000054.1:157500-223179 GCA_028023455.1 Epiperipatus broadwayi | reverse complement strand
GTAAAATTTTTTTTGAGAATAATTAAATATTGGTTATTTTTTACTAGAAAAGTTTTTTTAATAGTAAATATTAAATATGGTTATATATTTAAATTATAAAGTTTAATTTGCGTTTAAAAGTTGAATGATTATTTGTAAGCAATTTGCTTTTAATTGTTAATTAAAAAGTTAGCCAGATTTGGTGTACATTGATGATGTATATATATATATATAAAAACTTATTGATGCAATTAATATATCAAGGGTACAAGTGATTTCGCGCAGATGCGTAAAATATGAATCGTGTCAAAACAAAAAAAATATATTTAATGGGTAGAAAATAATGACAATAACACTTAATATTTACATGTTCTAGAATTCGTGGACTTAATTTAATGGTATTGCATAGTTGTATAGTAAAATTTTCTTAAGTAGCGGTTAAGAGATTTATAAAAATAATTAGATTTTAATCTAATATTTTCTAAATAATACAATAAAACTTAATTGAAATTATTTATTTGACATTAATATAAAGTATATACTATCACATATATAACATGATTGTTTTATATTTTTATATAATAGAATTAACCATAATATTAATATATATTATTAATAATATATATATAATTATATATAATATATATATATTCTATAAGCTTTAATTACATCTAATAATAATTATTTAATTATATTCAAATATAAATAATACTAATTATTTTTTTCTAAATTAAATAATATGATATCTAATACATCGACTCGCCAAAAAAAAGGCGAGTCATAATAATATTCATTATTATATTTCTTATACTAAAATTTTTAGAATTATGTATTAATCATTTAAATTAGGGTTCGAATCGGGCCGTCCGAAAGACGGCAGATTTTAACTACTCTAATTAAGCAAAGAAGGAGATATAACGCTAGAAAAATTGTAATTTTTCTAATGTTTTCGGCAAAAAATCTTGTATAAGAAAAACTTTGATTTAGTTCAATTTGTTCAAAAAGTTGTATTGAGTCTGAATTAAATGAGAATTCATTTAAAATAATTAGTATTGGTGAAAAAATAAGAAATCATCTTATTCAGATTAATTTTGTTGGTCAAGACAATCTAAAATAAAATTTTTCGTTTCTTGCTATACTGGTAGTATAGAGAAATAGAATTAAAAGTCCTCCTAAGTAAATTAAAATGATTACATAACTATATCAGAAATTTTGTGAGTTTATTCCAATTAAAATAGATAATGGAATTACGTAGATGATAATTGAGATTCCTATTGAAATAGGATGATTTATTAGGAAAAATCATATTCCAACAGTTAGTGTTAAAAGATCGGAAGATTGTCGTAAGTTAAATTCTAAATTTAAAATCTTATTGTTAGATTAAATTTCCATTTAATCTACTTTGTTTCGACTTTTCTTGTTTTTGCAAGAATGACGGGCGATATGTACATATTAATGTTAATTTTCAATTTATCATGATAATGTGATTTTACTAGCAAATTCTGTTTTTAAAAATTTTTCAATTTTTTGTATATAAATATAGATTAATGTAATTCATTTCATCTTAATAAAATTGCACCTTGACCTGATTTGATAGATTTGTTCTATTTTGAGATTAATTTTAAGTAATTTCGTATACGGTGGTATACAAATAAGTATTAAGTAAGGTAAGTCGTGTGTTGTCGATTTAGAAACAAATTCCTTTGAAAAAGTTAGTACCGTCATATTCATAATTCAAAAATAATCAAATAAGTTAATAAAACTAAAAACCTTCAAAGCTTTAATTAATCCAAAAGATATAAGTATATATTACATTTAATTTCCAATTAAAAATACTAATAAACTATTAAAAACTCAGATTTCAATAACAACACATTCAATGGTAACAAATGCAAAAACAACAAAAGATACTCAATATATCTAATTGATTTTATACAATTTAAATTAAAAAATATCTGCTGCGTATAGGAATACAAATACATACTATATACAGCACCAAAAAATGAAATAAAAACTAACAAACCAATTCTAATATTATTCCAAAACACTAAAGAATTAATAATACCAATCTCTCCTAATAAATTCAAAGAAGGTGGAGCTGCTATATTAGCAACAACAAACAAAAATCAAAATAATCTTAACCTAGGAAATAACCTCATCATTCCTTTAGAAACTATCATTCTACGAGAATGATAACGCTCATAAGAAATTCTTGATAAACAAAACAAACCAGAAGAACAAAATCCATGCCCTACTATTATTCAAATAGCTGCATTAATTCTCCACTTACATATAACAAAAACTGACCTAATTATTAATCCTATATGTCCAACAGAAGAATAAGCAATTAATGCTTTTAAATCAACCTGTCGAATACAAATTATTCTAGTTATAATTCCCCCAAACAATCTAAGACAAATAAAAAACTCACTAAACTTAACTGAAATTCCTTTAAAAATCATAGAAAACCGAATAACACCATAACCACCCAACTTCAACAAAACTATAGCTAAAATTATTGACCCAGAAATTGGTGCCTCCACACGAGCCTTTGGTAATCAAATATGAACAACATAAATTGGTAATTTAACCAAAAAAGCCAACATACAAATAATTCAATATAATATCATAAACTCCCTCATTAAAAAATAACTTTTCATTAATACAATAATAGATATTCTTCCTATTCACCAATATATCCCAATAACTCCCATTAATAATGGGAAAGAAGCAAACAAAGTATAAAATAATAAATATAACATAGCTTGTAAACGTTCAGGCTGATAACCTCAACCTATAATTAAAAGAATTGTAGGAATTAAAGTAAACTCAAACAAAACATAAAACACTAAAATATTCAACGCAACAAAAGTATAAAATAAAACAGCATTTAAGACCAAAACCATTAAACACAAATAATCCTTATTATCATCTCTCAACAAAAATTTTATCCTAGCAAACATTATTAATGCACACGTTAATATTCTTAATATTGTTAATGGTATAGACACTATATCGACACCAAACCCATTAGAAATTCTTGAAACAAACATGTATAAATTCAATTTAGTAACACAAAAAACTAATATAATAATTAATATTACATTTAACATAAACCCTCAATGTATTAACTCAAATACTCACATAATAATTAATATAATAAATATTATTAAAATTTCTATCATCTTACAATTCTCAAACTATTAAATAAATCATTACCATGACTTCGAATTAACCTAACCATTAATGATAAACCTAAACTAGCCTCACAAGCAGTTAAAGTTAAAAAAACTAAATTTAAAAATAATTCTTTACCTAAAAACACCAATCATGATATCATAACTCAAAAAATATTCAATATAATAAACTCTAATCTTAATAACATTGACAACAAATGCACCCGATACATAACAAATGTAATAACACCAACAATAATAAATATAATTGGAATTAACATCTTTAACTGAAAAATCATTTATCTTAGACTTCCAAAGTCTATATATTCACCTAAAGGAGTTCAATCTACTCTTTAAAAAAACTTCATGTGGTCCTTTCATACTAACACAAAATATTTGAAGATAGAAACCAATCTGGTTTACACCGATTTGAACTCAGATCATGTAGAAATTTAATAGTCGAACAGACTAATTTATACAACAACTTCACCATATAATATTTCTAATCCAACATCGAGGTCATAATCTTCTTTGTAAATAAGAACTTTTAAAAAAAATTATGCTGTTATCCCTATAGTAACTTATTCTATTATTATTAATAATAAATCAATATTTATCAAACAATTTTTTAAAAGAAAATATACTCTTTTGTTTCCCCAACATAATAATTATATTAAAGCTTAATAGGGTCTTCTCGTCCCTCAATTTCATTTTAGTCTCTTCACTAAAAAGATTATTTTTAATTCTTAACTTAAGAAAGAATTGCCCCATTTATCCATTCATTCCAGTCTTAATTTATAAGACAAATGATTATGCTACCTTAGCATAGTCATAAATACCATGGCCATTCATTGAGCAGACAATACCCTAAATATTTTCATAAAGCTATGTTTTTGATAAACTGATGAAACAACTTTTGCTGAATTCCTAAAATTAATATTTATAATATATTTAAACATACATTAACCTAACTTATCTTAACATTAAACCTGACTTTTATATAAAATAAAATACTTATATTAACATCAATGCTAAACCATTGATGTTTTTAATAAATTTATTAAATCACCTATAGTGATTTTATAAGAACTATATATCAAAAATTTCGTTAGCATTTCACTTCTAAGTTTTTTTTTTAAAAAATTTGTGCAACAATTTTTTAAAAAAACATAGATCAATTTTTTTAGAGATATTAATTTAACTATATATCATACATCCATTATGCAAAAAGTACAATAAATTACTTCCAAAATTTTAATTACTCCTTTCCAATTTTTTTATAAACTACTTATAAATAATATAATTATCATATACTTATATATAAACTATATAATTCTTAATTAACTAATTCTTAAATCTTTTATTTAATTTATGTAAACAAATTAACTTTTTAAACTTTTCATAAAATTTTAATTAAAAAACAACTTTTTATTAGCAAAAACATAAGTAATAAATTACTTTTAATCTAAAAATCATTAGAGGCCAAATTCGTGCCAGCAGCAGTGGTTATACGTCATTATAAATTAATTTTTCCTGAATAAATAAATTTAACCATATTTTTCTTAAAACTGAAATTTCTAATAAAAATATTATTAAAATAATTCCAAATTTAGTCCAAAACCAGGATTAGATACCCTCCTATTCTATTATAGAATAATACTTCAAAGAAATATAACAAAATAAATTTGATTAAACAATTCAAAATACAGCAAAACTCTCCATATAGTAGTGCCATCTTGTTGACGGTACTAACTTTTACAAAGGAATTTGTTTCTAAATCGACAACCCACGACTTACCTTACTTAATACTTATTTGTATACCACCGTATACGAAATTACTTAAAATTAATCTCAAAATAGAACAAATCTATTAAATCAGGTCAAGGTGCAATTTTATTAAGATGAAATGAATTACATTAATTTATATTTACATACAAAAAATTGAAAAATTTCAGAAACAGAATTTGTTAGTAAAATCATATTATCATGATAAATTGAAAACCAACATTAATATGTAGATATCGCCCGTCATTCTTGCAAAAACAAGAAAAGTCGAAACAAAGTAGATTATATGGAAATTTAATCTAACAATAAAATTTTAAATTTAGAATTTAATCAATGACAATCCTCTACCTTAGAACACTAACTGTTGGAATATGATTTTTCCTTATAAACCATCCCATCTCAATGGGAATCTCAATTTATCATCTATGTAATTCTTATTATCTATTTTAATTGGGATAAACTCACAAAATTTTTGATATAGCTATGTAATCATCTTAATTTATTTAGGAGGACTTCTAATTCTATTTCTTTATACTACCAATATAGCAAGCAACGAAAAATTCTTTTTTAGATTATCCTGACCCACAAAATTTATTTGAATAAGATGATTTTTCATCTTTTCACCAAGGGCAGTTTGGACCTCCAGGCCCACGTGGAAGTTTATTCTTTGGATCTACTTCCACATTACTTTTAGCCAGTTTTACTGAGGCTTCCGGCAAAGATATACGTATAAATCTTTCTCTTTCAGGCACTACTGGTGTTTCGCATATTGGGATTTTTAAATTGAGCTGTTTTCTTTGGTCTGACCGGTTTGGATAAGCCATGACATGTTTTTGATTCAATTTTGAATATTTTTGTTGTGATTTAGTGTTAACTGGATTTTTTTTCCCACTACTCTTACTAATAGGGTCTTTTACGATAGTCGCCATTCAAGATTGATAATGATAAAAAAAAACGAATGAAATTATATTCAAACGTAGAGATAAAAATTAATTGTTCTTTATTAAGAGTCACTTTAAATGATTAAAAAAAGAAGGAGGATACTTACCTAAGATTTACAATTATTGTAACATCGCACTATAAAATAAATCTGAATCATCCGGAGCTTAGAATGAGTAAACCATCCAGAAAGGCAACCGGAAGCAGATCTATATATATGCATTATTTTAGGAATGTTTACTCATTATAATATCAGTTCTTATCATTTTAGCTCACCAGAATAAAATAAACTTTACTAACAGGATAAACTCTGATGGGAGAAAATGTTTATTTATTTATTTTTATTATTGCTATGTTAGTTTATAATACTTACGTTATGTGTCCTTGGGAAAATTTTTTGTGTATAAAATTTTTTTATGTATAAAGATACATACATTTAGTATTACATATATTTTTGCTGTTTTTCCCAATTTGGGGAAAACGTATTATTAGGTGTCATTTACCTGGGAAGATGGGAAGATATATTTACCTCTCGTACTTTTAAAATAGTCGTTAATATTTATTTAAAGAATGAACAAATAGACAAGTTTTGTCAAGGATATACTAAAGACCTAATTGCTTTCTTATATAAAAGAATTAATATAAGTTTTTTTTTTATTAAGTTTGCCAGTGAACATGACTACTTTAAATATAAAATATTGATTTATTTATTTTATCATGCAGTGATTCACCTATAGATAGGTTAATTATAAAATGATAACGTTGTGGAGGTAGGCAAAGTTTGATTGACATGTGTATTTGACTTTTGATATCTGTTCCTGCCTTAATACACTAAACTTATTCGTCTCAAATTTTAATCAATTATTAATTGCGCAGAATATGATAATTGCCTTTATCATATTCAGATAAAAGAAATGGCTTTAGTATGAAGCACGACTTTATAACTTTTGAATTCTAAATTTAAAATTTGTGCATACCCTGAAGTCTTCAATACACTGTTGTTTTTTTTGTAATTTAAGTGCCAGTTCAGCTTAAATAAAGTTTCATTATTTCATTCTTTAAGATAGTCTAAACAATAATAAGTGATGCTTTGAATATCATTGTATAGGTGGGTCCTATTGACTAAGAGTATGGTTAATGGGATACCAAGTATATTTTTCCATCCCTGAGTTTAATTTGATGTATTGGTTTTATTTCAGACAATGTGTCTGAAAGAAATATTTGTAAATATTGTAAATAAATCTTGTTGTGTTTAAAAAAAAAATTATTTAGTGGCCTGCCTGTAGTCTTATTGCTAATCATCACATACACTATTATTGTTATTGCTATCGGCATATCAGAAGAGTATATATTGAAATCATCATCGACCAATATAGTACAATTAACTATATGTTGTTATATCTTAATAATTTGGTTAAGCCCTATAATTTATTAGTACATCTAAGGCATCATCACACAATAATCAAAATGTTATTAACCTAGAATACAGATTATTTTAAGTAATAGATTAAAAGATAAATATAATATTGATTTAATTGGTTTAGTTAAACCCACAGAGCTATCATTCAATGATCTTGATCACATGGTTTATCATTATCTAAGAAAAGGAATTTGGTAAGTTATTGTTTTTAATTATTAAAAAGTCATTCCTATTCCTAAATTTTAAAGTTTATATTAGATATAAAGTTTCTTTAGAACTGCTAAATACAGTTGTTAACTTGAGATTATATTAAGAAACATCATATGCATTATGTTTGGGTAGTGGCAAAATCCCTCTCACTGACCCAAATATATGTTGGATAACAATTTTGAAATGTGAGAACCCTGAGAAGAATTAGTTGTTAAGTTCAAGGTAGAATTTAAATTTGTAATAAATTTTATATCTAGTTATTCATTATAGTTAGACTTAAAGGTAGATTACTTTCACTATTTTATGAAAGCCAACTAAACTTTAAGACGTAAATTACTTCTTTGGTCATAAAATGCATAACTTGTTTTAACTTTATGATAAATACTCTGGTTGTGTCAAGCTTGGAATCCCTATTTTTATTTAGCTTATCTTTTTACCATTTAATGCAATATTAGTTTATAATCTAAGATTTCAGTCTCCATCATCAACATTGTTCACTTTCCTTTATTTATTCATTCTCATTTGACATTAATTCATTATCATAATTAATTAATCATACATTTACTTTTATTCTTTATCATCTTAACTATTTCATTAACTCTTCTTCTACCATTACCTTAATCATTCATTATTCTCATACAGGTTCATTCTTTTTTCTTCATTCTTAGACTTATTTCATTCTACTATTTAATTATTACTTCTTTTCAGCATCCATTTAATCATCTACATCATAATTTACTTATCATTTCATTTATAAGTTTAATTTCATAATTATTCCAGAGATATAAATTATTAGTTATTTATTAGTTTGCTGAATATCAAATTTAACTCATCACATTTTGTTTGTGGGGATTTTAAAGCTGGTTTGACCAGAAGTTATTATCTTTATTAATCATCTTGTGATCTTCTTTAGATCTATAGTTTCATGCTAGTTTTATTCAATACAGGAATCATTTCATTAGTTTAACCTTTTTGTTTCTTTATGCTTATATTCTTGATAATGAGAGTATGATAGGTTACAAAGGGCGGATTTGGTGCCATGAAAATGTGCAGCCAGATTCGTATATATGATTCCAGCGTTCAAAAGGCGGGTCATAAAGGCGGATTATAGCGCCAAACATGAGTCTAGATTAGTTGATGGTCATAAGAGAAGGTCACAATATATATATATATATATATATTGTACTGGGTTCAATCCATAGAACTCTCACTTAGTCTGTAAATGTTTTAGCTGGGTTCAGGTCTTATTTGTAATAAATTTATAATCTTATTTAATTATAAATATTATGTGATTGAACCAACATGTTTGAGCAGAGCGGAGAATACTATTGATAGGAGAGCTGTCAAGAACCCATGATCAGACCGAGCTATGCAATGCATAACACGATCACATTTCTAGATCGTGGCCCACCATTTGTTTCAGAGTAAATCCCAGGTGCCAGCTAGTTCAGAACTAACATGTTTGAACAATAGGCCCATAATCCAGCACTCGAAAAATCCCTTAACTAGCTCAGTCTATTTTCTAATTCAATAACTGCATTCTTGATTCTGATATAACTCACTGATAGATTGTACTGAACTTTTATCTCAAACTCAACTCAAACTCAACTCTAATGCAACTCTGATGCAACTAACTCTACTAACTGCCCGATAAAAAATTGGCTATTTATACATACGTGTTGTCATTTTTGATATCCTCCGGCAATATCTGTTATCGAAATTCCTTTGATAATCTCTTAATTATATGTTTTTGAAGATCATTTAATTAGTAGCCATGCTAGTCACCGCTGAGTGTTTTTTAATTTTTTAACTTTCATTTATTTTTCAATATAATTTTAACATGCACATATACACACATTTATCATTTCTTTGTTTACTTTCGCACATATATTTTATTAACAAGCTTACATTTATGCACATGTATAATTTAAGATCAATTCATTATTTAGTTTTTAAGATTACTTTTTTTTCTTTGAATGAAAAGAGATTTATATTTTTAAACTTTACGTTACATTTTAACTAATAATAATAAGAAAAAACTCTTTACTTCTTCTATAAAACTTTTAATTTGTTTCTACCGCAACTCCCCTTCCTCCTTTTAATTAATTAATTGTAACTTTTATTTCAAGAACTCTTAAACTTTTAATTTTACATTTTCTTTCACGAAAGATTTTTCTTTTAATAATTTTTTAACAAAATTATTATGTGCCAACATAATGTTGATACTATATATATATATATATATATATTAATCATATGAAAATCAAAAAAATAACTAAATGTTAATGAATCTATGCAGCTATCTACACCCAACTTAAGTTTAATACATTTTAGTTAACAGATAAAAATAAATAACCTAGTTAAATACAAACATAAATAAATAAAGAAAAATGGAAATGATTGAAATAGCAAACTTATATAAAATTAAATATTAATAATTGATTTAGAGTTCTATTCTTAGTCAGATAAGAGTCCATTTATTTATATTACTTTTTTATGGATTGATTACTTATTGAAGATATATTTATTTAAAAGAAAGTTCAATTGGTAAAAGTTTATACTTTATATGGATTCTGCAGATTTAGAGGTCCATCTACATGATCACTTACGTCAGGGGTCCCCAACCTTTTTGAACTTAAGAGCACATTCTATACTACTGGCCAAGTGGTGGGCACCATTTATTTTTTCAATGTAAATTTATAGTTGGATATTGTTAATAATACACATAATGTACAAAAAAAATATTTATTTAGCTGTAAAAATATAGTATGCCCTTCAATTTGATTACAATATAATACAATAATTTATAATAAATTTTAAAAATTAAATGTATTTGTATCAGATAAATAATTTTTTAGCATGTTAGGATAGCGGTGGGCATACATAAAATGGTCTGCAGGCACCAAGGTGCCCACGGGCATAGGGTTGGGGACCTCTGACTTATGTAGATTGTTTGTTCTTTTTTAAAACAAAGCTGCTACTTGCCATTTCTTTTGGTCCATAACTGTCATAGGAAGGTCTCAGCTGGTTGTCAAGAAATTAAATCTATACATCGTGAAATCTGCAATACAGCTACAGTTCATATGTAAATTCAAAGTGAGCTCTAAGTCAACAACAAATCTTCATGAATTCAAAATCTTGGCTTTTATATTTTTATTAGCATCTTATCAGCATTTTCCCGGATCTATCAAGCAAGACATCACTAACCCTAGAGTCTCTTTTTTGGTCCATGCTGTGTCTTGGTGCTTCCATTGGTCAATTTTTAATTTCTTTCTCTTATCTGACATTTATTATTTAAGTGCCCCAAGGACCAGTTTGTTTTATATTTAATTAATAAAATAATCATTTCCATTTTAAGATTAAAACATTATTTTTTTTAATATTGAATCAAATTAACATTTTTCTTTTCATTACTTTTAAATGAAAAATATTAATCTTTACATCGAGGCAATTTTTATAAATAGGAATAAAATGCAGTTAATAAATAGACAAGGTGCTAACATTAAAATATGAGATTCATGGCATTTGAATTGATGACATTTGCTTTCGCTTTGTTTTTGTTTTTTAATTTAATGGCAGTTGAGGCAGGTTTAAGAAATTAACCTAAAGTACTTCTGGAAATTTAAGGATTGTGTATAATAGTTTGTAAACCATTAATTTATTATTTCAATTATAATTACAATTTTGTTTTAATGAATGGACATTATATATATATATATAATAAAAATACATTTGAAGGATTATTAAAAAAATTATAGTGGACTGATTATTAATTTTATATGCACACTGCCATTATTTTTTAAAAGTAAATAATTTAAAAAAAACATGTCAGGTATTAATCATCTGTTCATTCTAATCTTGACAAATATACTAAAGGAACTACATACAAAAGTGAGCAGTAGCAATGCATATTATTGTTTAATTCAAATATTTCAATAAGGATTAAACCACTAAACATCACATGATCACTATTTCTTATGCTTGCTCATAACTCTTATCAAAACAGTAGTGCCACTCAGTGCAAGCCAGAGTAAATGGATGCCAGAAGACTTGTGCATAAAATCTCTATCTAGTATCTATTCATCCAATATCCCCAGACTAGTTTCTAGCTTGTGGCTTTCTTCAGTGAGGAGCCTTGGATCTGAGAGCACTGCACCTAGATATTAGGCATCCTTTGATTACCCAGGCTTGCACTGAGTGGCACTAGTGTATGGAGGGATTTGCCTGTTTCAATAAGGATTAAAGGATTTTTAGTTAATAACTAAAATAAATACCATAGTGTAAAACAAATAATTCAGGAATATTTAAATTAAAGACTACCCTATTGTCCATAAGTTATGAGTAATCCTATATTGTTTATCCTCTATCCTTTCCTTTCATTTTCTTACCCTTATGTGGTAATTTTCTACTAATGTGAGAAAAACCATGGAGACAGCTATTTTATTATATATATATACCAGATGCACCCAGTTTTTTGAAAGGCCATCTTTTGATATTTTTAATTTGACATTGTTACTTTTCCACATTAAATTCTTTGGGATAAAAATTATATATTATTAAATCTAATATTATTTATGGGTGACAACTCACTCCCCTTTTATTATGCTATGCTTATGATGCTATATGGTATCAAAAGTACTTACCTTTAAATAAATTCTTTCATACTTCAAACCTAAACCTGTTTAGTCATTAAATGTTCCAACATTTGTTTATGCATTAAATCTAATATTTGTAATATGTAGATTTTCATGCTTTCTGACAGCAGTCTTGACAATTGTGAAAGGTATAATAAATGTTTTTTCTCATGCACAATTTTTTATGCATTAGTGGTTTGTAACATAAAACAGCATTTGAATGATTCTTCTTTTGTATATGTTATATAATTTTAATTTATGTTCGCATAATTTTGAAATTACCCAAATGCTATTTGAACATATTTTATTTTGTATGAATTTTACAAAGCCATTTTACAATATGTTCTCCCTTTCTTTACCATTGCTAACACTTTACATCAATCTTAAAATCACAACTACTACACTGGGTATGTTTTTGTTTTGTACTTGTTTAAATTATATTTTACAGCATTCTTGTAATTGCATGAATTTCAATCAATTATTTTTTTCATATGTAAAGTGTATCTTTCTTATAAAATTGTATGTGAGAACAATTTAGATGAAACCTTGTTTGATAGTACTTTTAATTTCTATTTTAAAACTGCATTCAGTCAAGCATTGGTGGTCGAGAGATGAGCAACAGCTGCTTTACAAGCAATTGTCCTGGGTTAGCGGGTTCACTTCCCTGCTGATGCTATGACATATGAGAAAAAAATGCATTCAATAAATCTGTTTCTATCATCTGTTTTCTTTTAATCTTTTTTAGGGACGATTTGTCTATATAGGATATAAATATAAGTATAGGCTGCTTTAACAAGTATTTTTTTCAAGATATAATGTAAATATATGGTTCTTTTTTTACTAAACGTTGCTGAGTATATTTTTCATCTGAACTATATTACAAGAATGACAGATTATAAAGCATTTTAATATAACTAAATTTTTAAATATACCTGTTATATTTGACAGTGTTATGGTGCAACTATATATTTACTGGAGTGTCCTTTGAATAAACATTAATATGTTTTTCTGATGTCCTTCATCTGAACTATATTAGGGGATTGACAGACCATGAAAACATGAAACAATTTAACACCAAATTATGAATCAGTGTTTGTGGCTGTTCCTGAAGATAGCGGCAACCTTTTTTGCAAAATAGGCAAACAGTAGCCAAGCTAGCTCACTCAGTGCCAGTGGTCACTGGTATTCTACTGGGGGCCAAACATGTTGACTGAAAACAGCAGTTAAATGCCAAAATAATGACCATCCCACTACCATTCACGAATTTGAAAGCTAGGACATTTAACCAATCTTTTTTGTAATATGTTGTTTTAATTGGTTGCTTTAATAATTTTTTTTAAAAAATTAAATGTAAATTAAACAAGATATTATATAAATAAATGCTCAGCCTGAAAAGCCATCTTACTTGTATATTTTATGTGTGAATTTGACAGCATGAATTATGGATGAACATAATAGTTTTTTTAAGTTGGTTGTGGCATGTGATAGTCTTATGGACAAACATTCATGGAGACATACACTCACTAATCAGACAACAGAGCAAATAGGGATTTAATATATAAGATATTTCTTGTATCTAAATATTATATAATAATAGTAAATTAACTAAAAGAAATATATATATAACTTTTAGATAATTTATACATATATATAAAAGAATATTTTTTATAAATATGTTATTAGATATTTTAGCCAAGATTAGTGTTTTCAGATAATGGATACATAATCTATAGTATTTATCTGTGGTGTGTGAAAGTCTGACTTCAAACCCCCTGTATATTACATATAAAAGTGCAGGTATGAAAAATCCTGTAATGTAAAAAAAAAAATCATATTTTAAAACTTTAAGAAAAAATGTTTAAATTATTAATACTTTAATTCATTTTTCTTTATGTGAAATTTATAAGATTTAAAAATTCATCAATCATTTATTAATCATAAAAAATGTTATGTTAAGCAATTAAAAATTACATATAATTATGTAATCAACTAATAAATACATAATTCTAATCTACTTTTATAAAAGACAATCCCATGTTTACGTTAATTAATTTTCTTTTTTGTTTCTTAATTTATTTATTTATTTATAAAACATAATATCGGTCTTTTGAATTATGTTACTAAAACAAATTTTCTATATATATACCTGTTGATGCTAAAATTACTTGCTTAGAAAGCTATAATAAAAAATCCCAAATAAAAGAAACTTGGCATATAATTAATTCTAAGAATTCATAAATATAAGAGCATGTAAAAGTTCCTCTTAACAAACGCTGATCGTTTTTTTAATCTAATGACGTAGTCAACTGCTAGGTCAATTTATACATGCAAATATGCTAATCTATGGTAAACAGTGAATAAATAGTTCCATATATCTTTATATACATGTGGATATGCTAATATATTTCCTAACGTTCATTAGTCACGATTTGACAAAGGAATGCTGGATCAAAAGCCAAACTAACCAAAGAAACAATTTTGTACCAAAAATTTATTGATATAATAGTTGATAATTATCTACTTCTTTTTGTAGAATATATTATAAAAATAATCCCAGTGCATAACGCTATACTGAAATGAATATACAAATATTAAGCATTAAATCACCCCACGTGGTTAAGAAATCCAGTACTGCCCTCTGTGAACTAATATATAAAATACATTAGAGTTCGTATTTCAAAATAGCCAGTTCAAAATGATATTATCTATGGTGAACACACACATATATAGATTGCTTTATGAATTTTGCAGAAAAGCCAAGAGTAAATAAAAAATATATGTCCATTACTAATCTAAAATATTTTTATTTTTCGTGTTTTAAAGTATTCAATGCTATGCAATTTCAAATTACACTCCCATATATGTGAACAATTTGTGTTTTTTTACAGAATAGTTTTATTGACAAAGTATTAATTGGATGTCAGGCAATTATTAGAACAGGCAGTTAAAGAGAAATAGTATTACATTTGAATCTGCTATAGAATATTTATGGTAATATAATTTTATGACTAGAATATCAATTACACTTTATAAGCAACGCATTTCTAAATTCACTTGTTGACAAATATAGATTTTTAATATAAAATCAAAAATTATTACATCTCTTTAATTTCAGATACATACGATAATTTTATTAAAAATTAATATCATTTGTACAAACAAGATAAGATTTTCTTTTATAATGTTTCAACTTTTCCTTCATATACAAGATCTTATATAACTTTCAACCATAATTCATTCCTTTATTCATTTTACATACTTTAATGTACGGTTACAGATATTGAAAATTATTTTAGTATTTGTTTGAATATTTAAAAAAAATAAAGTGTGATTTAAATCTATTCTATATATATAAAATAAGAAAATCAAGTCATACATCATGTGACTTAATTTAATGTATATATATATAATAAGAAAATCAAGTCATTAATCTATAATTAGGTTTAAAGTTGACATCTGGGCTAGAGATAATTTCTAATTTAATAAATTATTAATACTAAACATTAATATGTTTACGTAAAATGGTTAGGACCAATGTTGTGAATGTAAAAATTTTGACCTTTGTAAATTAAATTTTCTAAACAAATATGGCCATTATGAATTTCTTTTTTAAAAATAGAAAAATTAAAATTGGCATAAAAGCAGGCAAATAAACGTAGCACAAAAAAAGTGTGTTGTACTTTGAATAGCAGAAAATATATATTTCAAAACAGTAATAAATAGCTTTTTTATATATTACAGAATTTTGTTGCTCCAATAACAGTTTTTTTATGGGCTAAATAACTTTGACTTTTTACATTTCTATAATTACTAGCTTCTAGAAAAATATAGAATATATGACATATCCAGAATAAAAATAATACTAAAACAAACTTAATTTGCCAAGTCATTTTTGCAAGTTTAATTATAAGGAGGTGATAAGAAGTACCTTCAGAAAGTTGATAGTTTGTTTCAATTTATTAAGGTCATAAAAAAAAGTAGTTTGGATTACATGAGTTTAAAAAGAGTTAAATTGCTAATGTTTGATTACTTGGAGCATCATTTCAGATGAATTATTAGCTTTTTACTCTTTCAGGAATCAACAATCTGCAAGTGACTGCTAGAATCATTGCATCTGAAGGAAAACTAATAAACATTATGAAAGGTCTGTTGCTCAAACCTGAACTATAAATAGTTTAACATAACAAAATGCTTCAATTCATAAATGGTAGTGTTTTACTTTAAGTGAACAGTGGATAATTGGAAACAAGTTACACTGTAGAATAAAAGTTACACTAAGGGTTTCAAAAGATTTCATTGAGTTAATAATTAAAATTCTTATGTCTTTTAAGATTGGCCAATCTAGATATTAATTGGAAGAGCGATCAAATTCCATGTCTTTTATAAATGCCTAAAGGGGCGAGCTTCTTATCTCTTTGTTGTAATTTCTTAACTAAATCAAAGAACAGATGAGCATTATTATCCATCCACTGGTCAAATACAAGTTTACACCTGATTGTCCAAACAGTAAATAATAGAAACGTAGAAAGCGTAATCAATGGGAAGATTGCCTTCCTAATGCAGACTGCAATCACAGTGAGAAAGGGCCTGGCAGATTGGGACCAGCTTAGTTTTAATTGATGAGCGAGCTATAATATAACGCTATAACGATCAGCTCTATAAAGGTAAATAGAAAATAATTTAAAATAGTGTGCTGCAGCAATATCATTTAAAAGCAATTTGATATTCAATTTGAAAGTGTGAATATTTTCTGCTACAAAATTTTTTATTCTTCAAATATATTAAAATAACATTTGAAAAATTTGCTTTGAGATGATTAATTAATAATTATGAAAGTAAATTTTAACCAACATAATTGTAATGAATTGTAAAAATTTTATGCAAATTATAATATTTGTAAAATGTTAACAAAAGCTCATATGACTAGAAAAAATAAAAAGAAAGGTAGATTTGTTTGATTGTTTATCATTTTATCAATCCGTAAAAAAAGATAAGTTGATAATATATTTCGTGAAAAAAATATTTTTTTTTACAATTTGTTAATGTTGTTGATTATGATCTCATCTTTTTTGAGGATTTTGAAAAGATTATTTAAAATGAAAATTAATTGGATATATAAGGATTTGATATAGAAAATACGTATCAATCTGTTAATAGATTAAGCAGTATTAAGGCTCTTATTTTTGTTTTAGTTAATAGTGGATGTTTTTCTAGAAATAAAATTACGGTTATATCAAGGTATACTCTTGGACCAGTAATTGTTTTGTGTGAATGTATGACGACTGTATACTGTTCAAATATTTTTAACACGATACAACATTGACTTCAAGTAATACTCTCAGCTTAAAAGGTAACTATTCTTAAAATAATAAAGTATGTGATCTCAAAAACGCTAATATTACGTTCAACTTTA
Source organism: Epiperipatus broadwayi (assembly GCA_028023455.1). Taxonomy (NCBI): domain Eukaryota; kingdom Metazoa; phylum Onychophora; class Udeonychophora; order Euonychophora; family Peripatidae; genus Epiperipatus; species Epiperipatus broadwayi. Next base: position 205,623 of record JAQFVV010000054.1, on the reverse strand, counting down.
ATAAAGCTTTTAGATGATTTTTTTAGCAAACAATATGAAATTTTGAATTTCTCACTACCATTTTCAAAAACAATTTTATGAGGGTTAACCTAATATTTCTTTATACCCTATTTAAATAAAAGCAGTTCTTGACCCACATTATATTAGTAAAGATAACACTATTGTGCCTGTTAATTTCTTTAATATTTGCTTTTTCTATATGGATGTAAATTTAGAGATATGACAGCCCCAACCTTGCATAATATACCCATTACTGCTGTTACACTACAATGAAAAATATTGCTAAATTACTCTGCTGTATGCAATTCATTTTAGAATTAACTTTGCCTTGTCTAAAGCATATTACATAGATAAAACTAATTTATAAAACATGGCTATAGTGGAGATATTTAACAACATTATAATATAAAATGTACCACTGTTGTATTGCTCAAATGCATCTGACCAAGGTTGCTACACCTAAAATGCATGTTTTAGTCATAATAAATAGCACAATGATTGCATCTGATATCTATTCAAATTTATTTATGCATAATTTAAAGTATGTTAATTTATTATTATTATATAACAAAGGTTATTCTCCCACAAGAATTTAAAACATCCAGTAGAATCTTACTCATTTTGTGTGTTTTACAATTTAGATTTAATATTTTAAATACAATTATACTTCATAAACTTAAACTGGATTCCAAGAGATTGTAAAAGACCCAGAAAAAGACTACATGTGAGATGGATTGATGAAATAAGAAAGTGTGCAGGGATGATGTGGAGAAGAGAAGTTAAAGATCGGAAAAAATGGATTGAACTTGGAGAGACCTTCATCCTGCAGTGGCTGATAATGGTTGATGATGATGATGATACTTCATATATCTGGAATCTAGATGTAATATAAGGGGTTTGAATACAGATTTACAAGCTCCTTCTGGTCATACATTCTATCTCACATAATGGATACATATGACCACACACATGTGAAAAAGATAAATGATCTGTGATATATATATATTTCATCATGAACCAGCAATCATCAATTGGCCAGATCCTCATCTACCACACATATATAAAATCAGTACTCAGTTTATATTAAGATAAGTGTGAAGATTTGCTATCTTAATATAAACCGAGCACTGATTATATGTGTGGGGGAGGGAAATGAGGATCTAGCCAACTGATGAATGCTGATTCAGCATGAAATACATACATTAGAAATCATTTATCTTTTTTACATGTGTGTCATCATGTATACTGATTGTATGAGATAGAATGGATGGCCAGAGGGAGTTTGAAAGTCTGTATTCAAATCCCATATATTAAATTCAGCCTTAACTAAATATAATTTGATCATATTAAAACTATATAATAAATAATTATATGTATAAACTATAATTTATAATTGTTAAAATATTTACATCATGTTAGATAAATACAACGTTTGTAAGATACTTAAAATTATTAATATTATTATTTCCCACACTTATGATTTATGTTATTTATTGGGTTTTTTTATTTTGTAGTAAGCACATAGGCTTTGATTTTTTCAAAGCAATGTTGTTGCTTTTTATGTGTGTAAAAAAATAGTCTATTTTTTTTTTTTTTAAATCTTTCATCTCTGGATTTTTCTCTTGATTATGGTAGTTCACAAATCTATGACTTCAAGAGTTTGAACAAGCTACAATAAGTGTTGACAATAGACTTGACACCCATAATCTAAATTAAATATATCTTATTTGTGTTTACTGAAGGTTTGTGATGATGGTGTTCTAGCTGTATTTTTATATTGGACTATTTCCATCATCTAATATGTGTGTTGAATACTGTCACTGGTCAGGCCAGCAACACCTGAAGAAGAGGGGAGAAAAATACCTCTCGAAACATTGTGCATATACTAACCTGTTTGCTGTGGTATTATTAACAGTTAGTGCATATACTAACCTGTTTGCTGTGATATTACTAACATTTGCATATACTAACCCATTTGCTGTGATATTACTAACAGTTGGTGCATATACTAACCTGTTTGCTGTGATATTACTAACATTTGTTTGCTGTGATATTACTAGCAGTTGGTGCATATACTAACCTGTTTGCTGTGATATTACTAACATTTGTTTGCTGTGATATTACTAGCAGTTGGTGCATATACTAACCTGTTTGCTGTGATATTACTAACATTTGTTTGCTGTGATATTACTAGCAGTTGGTGCATATACTAACCTGTTTGCTGTGATATTACTAACATTTGTTTGCTGTGATATTACTAACAGTTGGTGCATATACTAACCTGTTTGCTGTGATATTACTAACATTTGTTTGCTGTGATATTACTAACAGTTAGTGCATATACTAACCTGTTTGCTGTGATATTACTAACATTTGTTTGCATGTGATATTACTAACAGTTGGTGCATATACTAACCTGTTTGCTGTGATATTACTAACATTTGTTTGCTGTGATATTACTAACAGTTAGTGCATATACTAACCTGTTTGCTGTGATATTACTAACATTTGTTTGCTGTGATATTACTAACAGTTGGTGCATATACTAACCTGTTTGCTGTGATATTACTAACAGTTAGTGCATATACTAACCTGTTTGCTGTGATATTACTAACATTTGTTTGCTGTGATATTACTAGCAGTTGGTGCATATACTAACCTGTTTGCTGTGATATTACTAACATTTGTTTGCTGTGATATTACTAGCAGTTGGTGCATATACTAACCTGTTTGCTGTGATATTACTAACATTTGTTTGCTGTGATATTACTAACAGTTGGTGCATATACTAACCTGTTTGCTGTGATATTACTAACATTTGTTTGCTGTGATATTACTAACAGTTGGTGCATATACTAACCTGTTTGCTGTGATATTACTAACATTTGTTTGCTGTGATATTACTAACAGTTGGTGCATATACTAACCTGTTTGCTGTGATATTACTAACATTTGTTTGCTGTGATATTACTAACAGTTGGTGCATATACTAACCTGTTTGCTGTGATATTACTAACATTTGTTTGCTGTGATATTACTAACAGTTGGTGCATATACTAACCTGTTTGCTGTGATATTACTAACATTTGTTTGCTGTGATATTACTAACAGTTGGTGCATATACTAACCTGTTTGCTGTGATATTACTAACATTTGTTTGCTGTGATATTACTAGCAGTTGGTGCATATACTAACCTGTTTGCTGTGATATTACTAATATTTGTTTGCTGTGATATTACTAGCAGTTGGTGCATATACTAACCTGTTTGCTGTGATATTACTAGCAGTTGGTGCATATACTAACCTGTTTGCTGTGATATTACTAACATTTGTTTGCTGTGATATTACTAGCAGTTGGTGCATATACTAACCTGTTTGCTGTGATATTACTAACATTTGTTTGCTGTGATATTACTAGCAGTTGGTGCATATACTAACCTGTTTGCTGTGATATTACTAACATTTGTTTGCTGTGATATTACTAGCAGTTGGTGCATATACTAACCTGTTTGCTGTGATATTACTAACAGTTGAATGAATTTGGAATATTTAACTAAAATTAAACTTTTCTAAACACATTCAACACACAATATTAGATGATGGAAATAGTCCAATATAAAAATACAGATATCTTATTTGTGTTTGTAATAATTCATATGTAAATACTGTCGTACTCAGTCTATATTAATGCAATCTTCTGTTATTTTGTAATAAGGGGTTGGCCAATATCTACCAAACAACATTTTGTTCCATTACATAATTGTAGATCCATTGCACAGAACATAATGATAATCAGCCCAAATAAATAAACCTTTATACAGACTGTCACTGTATTAAACCACTGCATAGATATTGTTCAATGATAAGGTCACAAATAACATAATACGATCCTAATGTAAATGACCCTAAATTAGAATATGCTGATGACAGAAAATAGTAAAGAGAAAAGATGAATGAATTGGAAACCAAGATGGCAAAGTTTAACTGACAAAATATGTTATTTTCACTACATATTTTAAAGTTGTATTTATATATTGGACTATTTCCATCATCTAATAGGAGCATTGAATGTCTTTAGAAAAATTTAACTTTATTTAAATATTTAAAATACATTCGAGTGTTACTAATAGCAACACTATTATGATGCATTTAGTGTTATTTTTCAATATGTAAATTTAATTTGTAGCTCAACTTGGTCATTATTACCATTTTATAATTGTGCTGCACAGAAAACATAATATACTAATTAATAGATAATGAAGGGGTTGTGACTAATATTTCTTTAAATTCATGTATCTGAATTAAATTTTCATGACCCCAACTATTTGCTTTGTGACCTCATTTGGGGTTGTTATCCACAGTTTAAGATATGCTGGTTTAAATAATAATCAACCAATTAGTATGTAAAAAATAATCAAAAATATTTTATAAACCAAAAAAATTATATTTTATTTATTCAAAAAAACTTTGTATGAAGACTACACCAGAAGAAATCAAATGCTTACTGGATGTTTTTTTTTTGATATAAACAATAGAGATACCTTAAATCTAAGCCAACAGTTCATAAAATTATGACCTCTTCATATTTTTTTAAATTAAAAGTTCAATAAATGCAGTCCTGCAGAAACTATTTTTTTTTTAAAAAAACTCTATGCTAATGTCACATGATAATATTCAAACAGCAATAAAAATTGGTAGAGCTATCAAACTTTTACAGAAGTAAACAAGGATGATTTTAATAAAACTGTAAGTTATAAAGATAAATTAATAACTTTAGTTCTGATTTTTATGCAAAAAATAAAAGTCAACTGATAAATTAATATTTCAGATAATTCACAAAATAGTGAAGAAAAACTGAATAAGAGTCCAACATTAATGACTGCTATTATTAAATTACAATATTAAAAAGTATCTGAAGATATATGAGACATACATATAGCAGAAATTCGAAGAAGCTGAGAATATTGATTACTAGTATCATCATACAAAGAAATTGAAAATGTTTATCTATATCTTGTTTTCAGGCTTTGATGGCATGCATTTTTCTTTTGTTATTCCAGAAAGAAATATGGCATATTTTTTTGCAATTTGTTTACATATTTATGATTATTTATGCAACAATTTGTAAAATATTGGTTTTAAACTAAACATATTTTGACTATGATTACATTTCATTTGAAAAGTTTTGTTTAAGAAGACAAACTAAATGAATCCATAATTACAATAAAGTAGAATTTGAGATTGATTCAATAAAAGGACACGTCTTTATAAAGAACAGCACTTTTTTTTTTGCTTATTTTAAAAAGTACAAGTCAAATTTTAAATTATAAAACACAATTTCTTTGCTTTATGATGTTTAAAACAATTTGTTTCAACTTTAAAAATGGAGTTCAAATGTGAAATAATTCCTTCAATATATTTTTAATTAGTAAAGGCTATAATCCAATGAGAAAAAAATTATCATTTAATTGTGTATTGCTATTTAGTACTTTTTTTTATTTTGCCAAATTGAAATACTATCATTTAAAATGTTTTTCATTTGTAAACTTATATTTCTAAAAAATAATGTAAAGATTATCAAAATATAATATAGCATAAATGTTTAATTGTAACAATAAATTATTGGCAATATAACTGAAGCTGCCACTAGAGGGTTGTCAAAAGCATGTTGCCAATGATTGATTTAAATAAATTCATATAGAACATAATATTGGATAACACATAAAAAATTAAAAATTAAATATTTTTAAGAACAATCTGAGACTATTCCATTCCTTGTCTGTTATTATAAAAAAACTAAAAACCAAAAAAAAATTAAAGTGAATTAGAATAGAAATTTATATGGTCAATAATAAATAAAATATATAAATAACTTTAAAAACTAATAGTAGCCATGTAACCTCTTTCTCTGAAAATCATGTAATTTAGAATACTAAAAGATGATTATTATTATTATTATTATTATTATTATTATTATTATTATTATTATTATTATTATTATTATTATTATTATTATTATTATTATTATTATTATTATTATTATTATTATTATTATTATTATTATTATTATTATTATTATTATTATTATTATTAGTAGTATTAGTAGTAGTATTATTATTATTATTATTATTATTAGTAGTATTATTAGTTCAATTAGAAATTGATTTGTTAATCCTCTTACATTATGACAGATCCATTGTTATCCCTAGTGGTGCTTTTTGTAAACTTAAAATTTTGATTTTAGTATTAAACAGTTATTCTTTATCAGAATTCAGTATATTGTATGGACTTGATAGAAATATATATTTACAAATTAAAGCAATTCTAATATATATATATATATATGGATTTTCCAAATATTGACAAAATGAGTTCATGATGAGAAGCAATGATATTATCATCGTTGAAAGATCAGCAGAAGCAGAATAACTTCAGAAAACAAATGAAATCTTTTTTAATTGAAATTTGTTTTTAAATGTGACTGAATAAATGTTAATCTCTGGTAAATTAATGAAATTATCTTTTAAAATATAAAAATTGCTTTATGATGTTTAGAATATCTTTAAGAATTCTAATACAGTGTCAATAATAACATATTAGCAATCAGTTTCATAAGGTGAAATAATCAGAATGTTGTGGTTTTTTGTTAATATTGCACTAGAAGTTATTAAGTACCTGTTATTTTTAATGATAAAATATATATATGTGTAAAATAAAAATATAATCATACATACTTTTGATTTTAAATAATTACTGCACAATTATTTTGTAAATATAATCATAAATCTTATCAAGTATTAAATTAATACTTGATATTTATGTCACAAATCATCGTAAAATGGATTTCCATCAAAAATGTGGTAGCAAAACTAAAATACATTGACCTTGCCACTATTTGAATATAGTGAACTTTATATTTTTTTAATCAACCTGTTTAGCAACAAACTCCACCTTCCTGTTTTGAATAGGCTCTACTGAGAAATTTATACATAATCTTCCATATTTTAACATTTTATTTTTACAATTAAACCTTTTTTCTGTATACTATATTGATAACATTACTTATTATAAATGTAAGTTTCAGTTAATAGATATTTTAAAACTTAATATTTGATAGTTTAAAAATATGATAATAAATTTCTAAATGGAGGTCTTACTTATAACAATGGAGTTTGGCATCATTGGATAAATTTATTTATTTGAGAAGTAAATAGAACAAAATATTAGATTTGGACAAATTTTCTTATTCAAAATTTTGGAGAATAAAATATTAATTATTTGAATTTTATGTTATTAAAATGAGATAAATTTAGGGTTAATTATCAACAAAAGCAAAAAAAATATTAAAAATAAAGATATTATTTATTGTTATTAAAATTTGAAAAACTATTTACTTTACCTATTGACAAAGACATTTGTCGTTTGGCAAATAGAAACTGCTTCCAATATGCTGTAGCTAACTTTTTAAGAGTTGTCTTTTTAAAAATAAATGGTTTCAATAAAATCCTTTTGTGGTGATATAATATTCTGACTTCAAATAAGTCTTGTACAAACATATTGCATAAATAACTTTTCAATTGTAAACAAATTACTGAAAATTACAATTATTCCACTATTTGGATTTGTACCAAACCACTCAGTCAATCAGAAATTCTAATGTAAATATTGACATGTAGGCCAACTTCCTCATGGCCTTATCATGCAAATAAACTATTTTCAATCATGCAATTGGTTATTGTCATTGCCTAAATGGTCCATATAATGCTGACATTTTCAGATTTTTTTAATGAATACTTTTATTATAAAACTGTGTAAACAACCAATTACAAATGGAAATGTAAGGTTATAAATATGAAATAATGTAGCAGATATACAATGTTCATAGCACTATCATAACACCCAAAACCACAAAATCTGCATGAGATCATCACTGCCCAGCCAAATCTCATTAAATAACCAATATTTAAAAAGTATGCAAGTTTGCCATTTAAAAAAAATAGTGATATATCTCAATAGATGTCTGTACAAGTCCAATTTAAAGAAATGTGGTTACAATGATTTTATGAATTTCTCTGGCTAAAGACCTCATGCCATAAACTAAATAAAATTAAAGGAAATTGGAATAGAAACCTGGACAATCAATAAAATAATTTAAAAAAATAATACTAGTTATATAATCTGTTCCTCTTGAGATAATGTGAGTTAGAGCATTAAAGCTTTAAAATATCACATCACCAGAATTTCTTTTCATTGCACAAGCTATTAAAATACAAGCAATTCTCTCCATACAATAGTGTCACCTAGTGCCAGCTATAATAATCACTAGACATTTGGACTAGGTAGCACTATTATATGGAGAAAGTTGCTACTAAGTTAAGACTTTAAAAAGTATTATTGTTAACTGCTGCTGCTACTACTGCCACTGCTTCTTCTACTGCTGCTACTACTACTGCTACTACTGCTGCTGCCATTGCTATTACTGCTATTGCTAAAGCTACTGCTAATTTTACTTAGAAATTGATTTGGTAATCCTCAGTTTATAAGTAAACTCTACAATTAAACTTAAAAAAGTTTTAGAAATTTTAACTACATATTCGAATTATTTAAAAAATATAATAAGCTAATTAATAATAGACAGAAAAATAAATGTTGTTTAATATACTGCTTTACTGATTATGACATCATTTGTAAGGTAAATAATAAATTAAAATGAGCTCATGGTATATATATATTAAACTTTTATTAATTTGATATTTTTAATAAGATTCCTGAAACTGATTTATTTAAATTGTAAGGGAAATTGAATAATGAAATTTTATAATTGCTATATTATCAACTAAAAAGAATTTTAATAAAATTATGTTTTGTTTGAAAAATCTTTAATATAATCCACTTTCTTAATTGCCTCTCACGCGTCACATGTTCTTTTAATACTTTTTTTATTTTATAAAATAAATAAATAAAATTGGAGTTATTTATTTTGTAATAAATGGAAAAAGTTATTGAAATATTTTATATGACGTTTACAATTGTGAGGATAATATCCCTATGTATTAAGAAATCAATTAAACTTGTTTATCTTTGTCAATTTTATCATGTACGTGTTTTAAGACAAAATTTATATATAAACCAAATGGTATAAAATTATAAAATATATAAAGAAGTTCCAAGCAGTGAGATACTAAAATGAATGATGATATTGAATGATTAGCAATAGTTAACTATCCTCACAACGGTCAGCGTTATGATAGTTTATCCTTTTATTAATTTTAATATTTATGGGTAGAGAATTTAAATCCTCACATCATAAATAATATAAAACCATTCAAAATTATATATAATAAACGCATTTTAATTATTATATACTTTAGAGGCTAAAATTTTATTTTGAGAAACCTAGTTTAACATGTTTTTGTTAGAGAATTAACCATTCATGGCCAGGCTAGTTATATGAGTTTGTGCCGCCTGATATATTGCCGCGCTTAATGTATAAAAAATAGTAATAACGTATATCCTCTACATTAAGATGATTCATTTGTGCCTTTCCTACTATATGCCGCTGGATGCATTGCACCCCCTGCACTCTGGCACAGAACGGATCTGTTCATAACTCTGTTAAAAATCAATTCTAAACCAAGCTGTGAACTTCCTAGACTTCAAATTAGATTGAACCTTGGTTGAATGCCAATACCCAGATGACTGATAATGTTTTTGAATTGGTATATATTACAACTTCATTTTCATTTTTCTGCAAAGTTTTTTCTTGGCATGTTTTTTTTTTGTAGATTTGAATCTCTAATCTGTTTTCCTTTCATGATTACAGAAACAAAGTTATGTGAGGGGTTAGCTCTTGATCTGTTATACTGATACATGTATTGAAAATGCAAATTTGTCTTCATATTCTTCCCTGCAAATACGTCACTACTTTATTGCAATAAATTAAAAATTACAAAAACATGGTCCCATGTATCTTATCCATAATATTAAATTTCTTTGAATTATTGAGTGGCTTATTTGGTTTTATTATAAATTAACTTTAAAGTGGTTTTGTATATACGTTCATGTTTCTTTTCATTGAAGGCATATATGGTATCCTATCCTAAGACAATTTAGCATAGTGATAAGATATCGGATTTAAGTGTCAAATTTCTCTTCATAAAATTTAAATTAAAAAAATAAATAAATTTCACTTCAATCAATTAAATAATTTTTCCATGCTCATCAGTCAACTTTACCATGAGATACTAACAATGAATTATATTTTATCGTCAGGATTTAAAATTCCTTTAATTAATATATCCAAACTTCACAGCTTTTTATTTGTGAGACTATAAAAGTTTTATTTAATCATAACTAGGTGGATATTTGTTGCATATAAATGGTCAGTGGGAGGTTGACAATTGAAAATCCCATTGTTAAAACGACCATAAAAATGGTCTCTTTATTATCACGCCAATTCAATTTATAAATGCAGGCTCAGCAATTCTTTGACGTCGCCATAGATAAATTTGTTTTAAAAATTAGTAATTATTTCATTAGATTATAAATTATTGTTTTTCTTTAAATCTAGATATAAACTTTAAACTTAACGATTATTACAATAATTAGCACATTTTAATATGAATAATTTATTTTTCTATTCCTAAATATACAATAAAACTTTCAAACTTTAAATACATTTAAAACATATGGATAAAAATTTATGAAAAAAGCAAATGGCCTCCCCTAGCGGCATTTCAAGGAACACAGCTTTCATCGTATGATTAAAATACTTACTCGTATATATATCTTCATTATCATAATTTAATATTTATATTTTAAGTGTGTTTGAAAGTTTTATTGTATGGTTAATATAAGAACATGAATAGTAAAAAAAAAGAAATCATATGAAAAATATTCATGCTGAAATTTAATAATTGATACCTAAATACTTAATTGTTATGTTTAACTCATTTAATATTAAATATTGAATGGCAAAAAAGTCAATTGAAAGTCAAATTTTAATTTAATGATCTATCAATGAAATGTCATTTGGAGTTGAAATTTTAATTAAATCGTCTACAGATGAAAAGTCAATTAATTTGAAATTTTAATTAAGTGATCTATAAGTGAAAAGTCAATTGGAGTTGAAATTTTAATTAAATGATCTACCATTGGAAAGTCGATTGAAGTCGACCTACCCATGAAAAGTCAATTGAAGTTGAAATTTTTATAAAATAATCTACCATTGGAATTTTGATTGAAGTCGACCTACCAATGAAAAGCCAATTGAAGTTGAAATTTTTATGAAATGATCTACCATTGAAAATTCGATTGAAGTTGACCTACCAATGAAAAGTCAATTGAAGTTGAAATTTTAATTAAATGATCTACCATTGAAAAGTTGATTGGTTGAAATTTTTATGAAATGATCTACCATTGGAAATTCAATTAAAGTCGAACTACCAATGAAAAATCAATTGAAGTTGGTCATTGAAAAGTCAATTGAAAATAAACTCACTTTAAAAAAATATTCAATATGTTAAAATAACTTTGGCTTTGTTGAAATAATAGAAATTAAAAAAATGTAACTTTGAACATAATTTGATTTATCATTCAGTTTTATTTTGGTAAGATTAAATATTTGCTTTTTCCGAAGTATATGCTGTATTATCAAGCTTTTATTTGAATGGATTTGGTTTAGCAAAAAATTATTGAACTGCAAATTTAACAGGAAACACCTACTGTCAAACTAGAGCAGCCATTACAAAAACATTATTATTTTTTCTGTTGTTGTTTTATAATTATAAAGTGCATTTTAATATTTCAAAAAATATTTTCATCATTTCAATATATTCTTCATCAAAATTTGGTAAATTTAATGGATTTTTTTCTCATTAAAGATGCATTTTTAAGCTTGAAAAATGAAATCTTTTGTTTTGATTATTTATTTTAGTTTATTACTCTTTTTGTTTATTTGCAAAGTTGACATATTATTTTTAAAATTAATTTTCTTTTTTGAAGTTATCATTTTATTAAAATTTATCAATAATGTAAAATTTATTGAAAACAATTTTTTTTTTACTAAAAGTAAAACATTAAAAATAGTCCCCAATTTAGCAAGATGAACCTATTCACTAAAACATATGGTATTCATCGATGAGCCCTATATCCCACTGGATGGCACTGTTTTCATGCTAAAACACATAAAAATGCTGTTTCCGCAGCCAACACATTCGAACCTGCATTTTCTATAATACAACTTTTTTGTTGTGCTACAGATTGCAGGCCGCTACGTCGCATTGCAGTACAGCATATATGTTTTACGCAGCAAATACATTTTCCGAATATCGCACAGTTTATAAAATAGTTATGGCTTGGGGAGAGGGTGTGTTTTTTTGAATTGTATGGAAATGTTGTTTTCATTTGATTTTTTTTTATTTTAAAGTATTGAAATGTTCCGATTTTGTAAAGTTATAATTAACAGTCTTTTTACACCGTAGTGTATTGAAGTTTTAAGTAGTAAATATTGACGAGATATATGTATAAAGTGAGTTGGAAGTAGGTAATGAGTCAAGTAATGTACTGTTCATAACATTCCATGAGACAAAGAAGTTGTACGGTGTGTATATATTTGAAATAAAAAAGAACGTTAACACAAAAATATCCTGTAAGAAAAGTAGAATTTTCCCCGTTTTTTTTTTTTAAATGTCATAAAAAACATATATTATAAACATTTTATATATATTTGTCTTTGTTTAAAAAAGTTTTAGTTTCTTTCTTTTCTCCGACTACTGTTAGACTTTGTTGAATATAGTTTACGTTTATTGTTATCATTTATTTTATAGATGTTAGTAAAAAAAAATGTTTGCAAAAATATGATTTTGATATTTTTTATTTTAGCATTACAAACAACAGAACAATAACCCTAAAACTAACCCTAAACCTAAAACTAACCCTAATCCTAACCCTAAAACTAACCCTAAAACCAACCCTAATCCTAATCCTAAAACTAACTCTAAAACTAACCCTAAAACTAACCCTAAACCTAACCGTAACAAGTTTTACTTTTAGTTGTCATTCTATTTGAAATAAAAACTAGTGGTAAACAACAACAAAAAAAAAGCTGTAACCCCAGTAAAAAAATCTCCGATAGAAAATTGATTTTTCTAATAAAAAGCAAACTAAAAAAGATGAATCAAATTGTAATTTGTTTAGTTTATTTTACATTTATTATTATCATTTAATTTGTATACATTAATAAAAAATAATATTTAAAATTAAATAATATTTTAAAAAGACTATTTTCTTTTGTTTTTATTTTCGCATTACAAAAAACACATCAAAATGATTATAATTAACGGCCCGGGAATGATCATATTTTATAGTTTAAACATGAAAACTGCGCCATCGAGTGGGATATAGTAGCTATTCGATGACAACCAAACATATCAAAAGTATTAAATTATTTCTGATAAATATAATTATAAAATGATGCAATTTTAATTGGCAACTCATGTTTTGAATTATTATTCTGCTTCATTATATCATAACTAAAAAAATTTTTTAAAAATATATAATTTCTGTTAAATATCTAACATAAACTTGTAAAAAAAATTATTTTAATATAAATATAAAATCATGCAACAATTACCAAGTATGTGATGTGATGTGATGTGATGTACTGTGACTTCTCCTTCAACGAAGTCAAAAATATCTCGGCAATTATGCCCAGATAAACCTGTTAGCCACTTAATTTTCCATTCCCTTCTCTAAGTTTCCCCATATTCTGCTCCATCCCATTCCCACAATATATTCTTTGTCAACTCTATGGTCTTTATATTTAAATTCCCTTTATCTTTTTCCAAACCCAGCATAAAAACCAATAATCCACTTTCTGTATAATCACTTTTTTCATATTTATTCTCCCATAATTTCTTTATTTGTACACTTTCTGCTTTCAAGCATTCACATTCAATCAACAGATGCCTAATATTTTCTATATCTTCCTTACACAATTTGCAAACTAAATACCCATATTTTCCCATTTACATGTATACTCTCTTGCTGCTAAAGATGCCATTCGAGCCTTAAACAAAAAGCTACTTTCCTTACTATTATCATAAATTAACTCGCACCCAATGTTCCGTTTACTTCTACAAATATTTAAACTCTTTTTACTCTCCATACTAGTTCTCCACTCTCCAACTCCCTATTCTTTATTAATGCATCTATTCTTTTATCCCATTCCTTACCACTATAACACTCAACAATCATTCTAACACAATCATCCCACCTTTTATACAAGTATACTGATATAAATTCTTTATCCAAATTTTTACATACCGCATTACCTTTCTCACCCATCTTGTTGCCTGCCCTTTACTCATAACCCAATTAAATATATTATGGCTATTCTATTATCATCCATAAACTGCAACCTACCAAACATTTTCATTTTACTTTTTTCATCTCTCATATAAAAATTTGACCATCCCATTTCTCCTTGAATTGCCTTTTTTGCTGTCCATACCTCTGCAAGTAAGTAATCTAATACCCTTTTACTAACACATAACGCGTCATTATCATATGTTAACTCTGCTACTACAACTTCCCATACAATTAACAGATGAACTGCCCCCTAGCGGCATTGTTCAGTAACTTTTTACAGCTAGCAACCCTAAAAATAAACCATTTGTGTGCAGTAAAATGATATTTAACAAGGCAGCAGAGGGATGTTCAATTTACTTGGTAATTATCACATGATTTTGTATTAATTCAGTGTAAAAATTATATATATATGAACTAACTAAAGGAAAAATAAAAACATAATAAAAACACAGAATTACTTCTCTATAAAAGCAGTTTTATAGAGAAGTAATTATGTGTTTTTATTATATATATTAAATGTAAAATACAGTACCCGTTATAAAATATTATATATATAAAAATAAAAAAATTTTAACGGTAAGTTTACCGTTAAAATTTATATATATACTATACAGATTATTGGAATATAAAGACTAATACAACTTCAGGAACGTATAAACTTTCTTCATTAAAAAAATCATTTCATCTTTTGAATTTAATATTCATTTCAGAGTTCTTGTTACATCTAAAAATTAAATCTGAATGAGAAGACTAACTCTTTTACTAAAGAAAATCTACCAATTCCAGTAGTTATAATGTCTTTGTAGTATGCTAGCTTGTTCACTCTAAGATTATATATAAAACATTTGAGGTTAAAAATCAAAATATCATACAATGAATATTTCCAAATACTCTCTAACCCAGCACAAGCCAATATTTAACAAGAATAAAGCAACCACTTATTCTCCTATGATATTTATTAAAAATGACTGCTTTATTCTTGCTAAATATTAACTTATGCTAGGTTAGAGAGTATTTTAAGATATTTATTGTATGGTATTATCAGTTTTAATCTTGAATGTTATATATTTATTAAAGCATTGGAAGTATTCTATTATATATATATTGTAGCCTTTTGGTTTATTCCATCTATAAACCAAATGTAATAAAATGAAATAATTGTGGGGAAAATTTTTTTTTTTTTTTTAATATAAGAAAAGTTAAAGGTTTTATTTGAGAAATAAATGGCTATATAGCTCAAAAGTAACATATATAGAGACAGTTTGTGTTTGTATAAAATATAGTTAGCATTATTTAATGCAGGGGGGGGTGATTGATTCTTTTTTGTACGCTGCTATAATAATCTACCACTATAATAATTGGGAAATAAATATTTACATGACTAAGATAAAGTCTTGTGAATTTTGATATCTATTACTAAAAAGTTAATGAGAATTAAAATTGAATTGATTGTCAGTGGCTTTAGTTAACAGTTTCTTTTGGGAGAATAAGTTTAAAGTTATAGGAAGTTATAATGAATATTTATGTTTATGATTATCAGAAATTATAATTGATTGTATGCTTGTAATTATAAGAAATTATGATGGATATTTGTGTTCATGTAATCAGAATAAGCAGGTTTCTGTTACATGGTCTGCACATGTATGTGTGTGTGATACAAATATATGGGTTTGATTTTTTTCTTTCCTTTATAAGAAATTGACATAATTTTCTATATTATTTCCTGATAAGTGTAAAAAAAAAAACCACAGGAAAAATAAATGAATCTGTTCTGATTTATTATTTCTAACTCAAAAAATGTAAATCTAAATAAGAAATTATTTAAGTAAAAAAAAAATGAATGAATATAACCTTTGTTTGACCAAAAACTGTCAGTAAGCTTATTTTTTTGATTAGCATTTCTTTGACTGCTTTTCCATAAATTAATCACTAATGTGTTAACTAAAGAGATATGCTTTAAGATGAGGAAGAAAAAGTTGTCAAAATTAACACATAATAAAGAGTCTATTGTTCATTCTGAGAGGAGATTTTTTAATTGGATTTGAAGAAAAACCACCTGTGGGTGGATTAACATATGGGTTTTTTTTTCCTTCACCCTATAAAAGGGACTGGGGAAAGTGAATGAGGAGTACTTTTGCTAATTGAGAACTTTTGCTAAAATTAATCTATCTCTGAATGTTGTTTCTCCAAGGTTTTTTTAAAATTTTCTTTCTCAGAATTTAATAATGAGTTTAAGTTTTATAGTATACCAAAATATGAATTTCTAATTCATATATAAGGGGTGCATATTTCTTTTCCTTATGTCAATTATGAAGAAATCAACTTTTAATAAGATATTTTATGCTGAATGCTACAACTTATCCATTCGGCTTATTAAAAATTCATTGAAGGAGAGAACTATCAAACTTTTTGAAATTGAAAGACCAATTCATATTATAATAATCATTTGGCTGGTTAAAATTCATTTGAAGAACTGCAGCAAACTTCTGTATAATGTTTAAAAAGTTAATTCATGTTTAGTAATCAGAAACTGCTTGTTGGCTATAATTTGAGCTTTTAAAATGGAAAAGAAGAAGAAAAAGAAACAAATCAATTCAAACCCCAGGAAGAAACTCATCAAAATGGAAGGTAATCAACAGAACTCTTTTAAAATTTATTAATTATCCTGTAGCTAAATCTTGATTTAAAATAACTATCTACATTTTTATCTATCTTGATTCAAATGACTGTCTGTGCATTTTTTATACACATTTGATTAAAAATAACTGTCTGATGTGCATCTATATAGCTATCTCAAAATAAAAATGAACTGAATACATTAATTGATTGATGGACAGTTGAAGGAAAAGACATTGGAAAGAGACTATTGTAATGTTGATATTTACTCTTTATTTTATTTTGTTTATATAATCTGTCATTTGTTTTTTTTTTTATTATTTCATTTTGTTTATATAATATGTTTAACGTCTAACCACTAGATAGATTATCTTAATTTAATAATTTTTTATTTATGTTAAAAATGTTTAAAGGAAAGAGGGGGAAATTATTTTGATACCATTTAAGTATAAATGCTCACGTAAATTTAAATTTAAAAGAAAAGAGAGAAATGATATAAATATTTTTTTATATTCTTAACAAAATTTTAATTTGTGCTTAGTATTAAATATGAAGAGGAGTAATATGGATGATCGTGTAAAAAACCATAATTATGCTATGAGTGTTGATGATCTGTTATTAATATAAATATTAAGTATGTTGTTGGCTTGACTGTTTAAAATTGAAATAATTCATATATGTTTTGATTCGGGATCTGGTTAGTCTTTGTCATTTATCTAGACTGTAATCGATGTATGTGTGGGCATATATAAAGCTATAAATGCTTGTCATTACTAATGTAAAGTTATCCTACCACCCAATAGATGGGAAATAGCTGTCTCATGATTTATTTACCATGGCAGTCGGAGATGACTGAGTTTCACTCCATTTATTTTGTTAAGATAGGGAATTATTAATAAAGTTATTGTTTAATTGTAGAAAAAGGTTTTGCATGCCAATATAGAGAGTAGGTGTCTAGGCAGGAGCTCTTTACATGATTCTAGATCTTAAGAAAAGATCTCCCTCTGGCTCAAGCAAACAGTTCAAGTTAGGAGTTGTGGGTGTTGTTGTTTTTTTAATTTCCCTTACCAAGATGCTGCTGTGTGCACATTATAAATACTGCATGGTGATGTGGGATATGAAGAGAGTTTTTCTTATGTGAGACAGAATAAAAGTTGCCTGTAAAGGATAAGGATTCAGTCAGATGTATATGTATGAGGTGGAATGACAAAGATTTTAATTAATAAACTAACCGATCTGTGTTGATTTTTGTGAATGATGGTAAATTGAGGTCGTCAAGCTGGATCGACATACTGACCTATCAAGATATATACAGTCAAAAACGTAAAGATCTGACAGGCATGAATGTAAAAGTGTGGGTTTTGAATTTAAACCCATTTGCAAGATCAGTAGGGGATTTTTTATGGCATATCATCCTTCTTCATTAGAAATGTGAAAGTTATTGCTTGATAAAATGATTTAGAAATTTATGATTATTTAACATTGCTAGTTAGAATAATTGAAACGAATATATTATTTTGGAATAGTCCAATGGACAATGTTTACAATAAAAGGGGGAAGTAGAAATTTATAGGTTTTCTTCTCTTTCAAGATATAAGTTTTCTTAAAGCTAAAATATACGGAATTCTGATTCCGTGTGTGAGCGTTTGTGTTTATTATTATTATTAATTATTTATTTGATAAATAAATGGGTCAAAACAATAAATAAGTCATCCAGAAAATTAGTTAATTTAAACATGTATTCAAACCATAGTCTTTAATAGATCTGAATCATATATTTGAGTGTAACAATATTATAATTAAGTGTGTTTTTATTTTTATTTTATCATTATTGTTAATGTAATAAAATTTTATTATTGTTATAAGATTACATTGTGTTTTGTGTTTTGATGTTTCAAATATCTCCAGAATCTACTACATTCAGCGCCTATATTTAAAGTAATATTAGTTCATATTTAAATCTAATTATTCATTTTTATATTGATAATTTATTTCCAAGATCGATTTGCAGTAGTCATTATTATATTGTTTCCATATTCGATTCACATAGTTCATTTTATATTGATAATTTATTTCCATGATTGAATTACAGTATTGATTTTGTCTTGATTATTTCTATATTCGATTACCATAAATCATTTTATATAAGTCACTTTTATAAACTTCATTTTCACATAATTTATTTTCATAATTAATTTGCATAATCTGATTTTATGATTTATTTCCGTACTTTACTTTCATAAGTAAATTTTGATTGATTTATCTGATTAATGTCCATGGTTTACTTCCATAGTCTAATTTAGCAAAATATGATAGGTTTAAAATTAATAATTAAAATTTGGTCAATAGATTAGAGATAATATAATAAAATGACAGGTAATAGTTAAATTAAGTTTAATAAATTTAATCTTTTGGTTCATTGTAATGTTGTGAATATTGGGAGCAGACATAAAATCCCTTTCCTGCTCTCGGTGTTTAGAGTGATTCCCAATAGTAAATTCGTATCAAAATTCAACTTAGCGTATTTGGGATCATATCCATTACAATGTAATCGCTTATATGGGCACCTCTTGACAGATCTAGACCTTGAGAAAGAGCAGTTCAATTATTAATCTAAGAGCTAGTTTGGAAGTCAAGTAGCATATTATAATAAAATTATTATACTATTATAAAAATAGGGATCATGAATTGATAGTTGATCGAAAGATATATGTGTGTTAGAGAAATAAGATTAGGGATTCTCAGATTAGAGAACATAACACAGACATTCCGTGTTATATAATTGTAGCTATTGAAAGTGATAGATGCTGAGAACGAAAAATAAAGTAATGGAATTAAATGGGGAGGATTTATTTGTGATAATTTTTATCTAGTATTAAATTAAATAATAATTTTATATTATGAACATAGATTATGAGTTCTCTGCATTAATTACTGATTTATTTCCAGTCAGATATAAATGAGAACTGTATATAGTATTTTCTGTAGTTACCACTCGAGATCAGATATTTATAATAAAGTTGTGGAAGAAAGTTGTCTTATTATTATAGATTTAATAATAAATTTATCATGAAATATTTACATGACTCATCCGAGTTTGAAATTAAGACCACATAGATTGAATGGTTTTATCAATATTATTGTTATTTTTTTTTTTTTGAGAAACAATTTAATTACTTTCTCCAGTATCTTCTATAGTCCTAAATATGGCTAATGATGATGATCTCTGGTGGGCATTACAATTTATAGCTGCAATTTGGTGCCCCCGGTATATTTGATCCTAAAGTTAGTATAAAATTCAATTGACTAGCTACTTGAAATAAATGAGAGTTTATTGAGGTTAAATAAGTGAAAGATTGCGCGGAGAAAGTTGAGGTTACAATATATATATATATATATAATGTAGATTTGGTATATATATATATAAATAGAAACAAGGCATTATACCAGCTAAAATTTATATAAAATATTTTAGGTGCTCTATAGCTATATTGCTTCAGCCACATGCTCCCTTTAAATAAAGAAAAGCTTTTCTTTATTTAAAAGGGGTGTGTGGCTGAAACAATATAGCTATAGGGCATTTAAATTTTTATATATATATTGAAGAAAAAAATTTTACAGGTAAAATATTAATTTTGAAAGAGCTATGGGAAAAACAGGATAGTTTATATAAAATATATCAAGTTATTGCAAGAAAATAATTCAGAATTTTAAACGATGTAGAGAAACTTTTCATATATGTAGTTATTCGACATTTCAATAAAATCTAATTCATCTTCTTCAGGGAAATGTGATCTATTCTATGAATCAAAAGATCACTCGTTAAATTTTCAGTTCATTTTTATTAAATTACATAATAGATTAAAACTTGTTTATTACTGGTCAATCTAATCCTCATCTTTTATTTTTTGAGAGCAAGTTAATCCAAACATTTAATCATATTATAAAGAGATAAATATCTTGGTCAGATTATTAATACAGATGAAAACATAATGGATGAAATTAATCATAGAATTAAACTTAGTTGGAGTGCTTTTGGTAGAAATAACTTGATACTAAAAGGAAATATGCCTATGTGTTTGAAAAAGATTTTTAATAAATGTGTTTTACCAGTTCTTACTTATGGATCTGAGTCTTGGACAATTAATAGAAGAGCAATACAGAGACTTCAGACCACTCAAAGAAGTATGGAGAGATGCATGTTGGGAGTACCAAGAAGAGATCGAAAATGCAATATATGGGTAAAAAAACAAACAGGTGTTACTGACCTCATTGAAAAAATTAAAAGACTGAAGTGGAGTTGGGGTGTACATTTTGCCAGAAGAGATAATAATAGATGGACAACTAAAACCTTAAACTGGATTCCAAGAGATTGTAAAAGACCCAGAAAGAGACCACATGTGAGATGGAATAATAAAATAAGAAAGTGTGCATGGGTGATGTGGAGAAGAGAAGCTAAAGATCACAGAAGATGGATTGAATTTGGAGAGACCTTCATCCTGCAATGGATTAATAATGGTTGACGATGATGATGATGATAAAGATGGATAAAGGTTATGTTAAACTTTCTACCCAAAGACAGATAGTTTAACTAATGAATAGAATACTGCCAATTAAACAATAGCATAAAATTATTTAATAGTCATCACTGGTAGCATGTCATTACATGCATACCTTGCATAGATTAATGCATTGATAGAATGTCAGACTCTAGAGGTTAAGATCCTCAGATTGAGGCATTTCTGGCATTTCCAATGCTCAAATTTGTTATGAATTTTCCAGCAATAGAGTCACATGATTATAATATAATTACATGACATTTTCTTGATACAATTTACTCTAGGATCCAATTTCAGTGCTACATCATTAAATTTAATGAGTCTTTACTTCATTAAGATGCATATATCAAAGCATACATCCAACACATAATTTTTATATATTTAACCAATCAGATTTACAGATTTATACAACCCTACACCATAATATCTAAAAATCCAATATTTAAACAATCAGATTTACGAATTTATAACACCCTACTCTATCATATCCAAACTTACATGATCTCAAAGCGTCGTTCAATTTAAAATTAAGACTACCATTTGCTATATTTCAAATGGAATTTATCTTTGAGATAGGTGATCTGGAAATTTTTTTTCTCATGTGTCATAGCATCAGTCGGGAAGCGAACCCACTAACCCGGGACAACTGTAAAGCTGCTGTCGCTGACCTTTCGACCACCAATGCTTGACTGATCTGGAGATTTGAACTTCTAAAATCCACATCATGATAGTCCGATCACTATATTTGTGCATCGTAAATATGATTCTTTGGTTTTAAAGTGTGAATAAATTCTATATATATATATTGTATATAACTTTCACCTTGCTGCAGGAAATTTTATTATCTTTTCGTTTTAAATATATTTTACATATGTTTTAAAATGTTCGTTGTAGCTATAGAAAATTTTACAGACTTTAAAAATTTAAAAGTGCATAGCTTTTTATTTCTTATTGACAAATGCTGGTGTTTGCATTAATTATTAAATCAAGACTATATTTATATGTGAGAGAAGTTAGTTTGTAACGTCAAATTCCAATATTTTTTGAATCTCAATAAAGTACAAGAACTTATTTATTGAAAGCTTTCATTTCTAAACATAAATTTTAGTTTTCTAAAATTGAGAGGGGAAAAAAATACTGAACTAAATGAAAGAACTCTTTAGCTCGAAACAAGAAAATCTATCTTGCTAAAACTGATAAATTTTTTACGAGGTTTTCACCTTAATACAAAATATCAATAAAAACGAAATAAAAAATTGTATCAATAAAAGTTTTTAATATATAAAGCATTTTACTACTATAACAACAACAAAAAAATTACAACCTCAACTAAAAAATAGTTTTTAACAATTAATATTTAAAATTTACGGAAAAAAAAAATTAAATGAAAATTAATTTTTTCTGCATGAATATTATGTGCGTGTAGATAAAATAAATCGCGTGATTTTTGTTGGCTTATATAATACGTGATAAATGAAGATGGGGTGTAGCGCTAGTCTAGGATATCTGTAGTAAGCTTGAATAATTACTGATTACCAGATCATATGTGGTAATGCTTTTAAACCTCCATCACTAAACTAGTTTATGGCTTATGTCGTTATCAGTGAGACTGGGAATTTAAACCTGGGTGTAATACACATATGAATCTAGTATCCATCTTTAACTTCATTTTACTATTCATCTAAAAGTCTAAAATTCAAAATATCTTAATTTTATAAATCCAGGACAATCTGCTTCAACAAATACATGGATGAATATTACATTACTTACAGCTCTAAATTCTAAACCTTGTTGATAAAGGAAAAATTAGAAAATAATTTGGAAATGGGAGTTTTAATATATATCTCCTCTTGTTTTATAACATATTGGATAAGTTAAAGAATCAAGTAACTCAGTTATAATTAAAATAAAAGAATGTATAAACACCTCCACATTGGTAGATACGGAAAGTAGATGAAAAATTAACGATTTTGAAAGCAAACCAATTGTGGAAGTGAAATATTTTTTGTCAATTTGGAGTGTTATATCTCATTTTTCAGGAAAATTAGTAGCAAGCAGACTAAATTCAATGATTTCAGTTTATGTGAGAATCATTGTGAAAGTATTTTTAGTTTACATCAGATTTATTTTTCTTTGATATCAGAAATAGAACAGCAATGCTTAACCGTCCTCTAATCCTCTGAATTAATTGTTAAATCAAAGTTATGAAAGTTTAGAAAAATCAAAAGTTTGGATAAGCTGCCCCATACCTGAAAAATATTAAGTTATCATCATTGTGTTTTTGCTGAAAAAAAAGAATCTTAAAACCTTCATTAACCATAGTTATGGACTATCACTTATTTGTGCAGGAACATTATTGCATTTATGTTAGTAAAACTAAATCAGAATTAGAAAAGTTTCAAAACAAATCTATTACAGCAAACTTAAATTCCACATTTGCATGAACATTTTGAAAAATATCATTTTAATTTTATTCAAATATATCTTGTTCATAATATTTATACTCGTAAATTCATTTAAATAAAAACAATATTTAACTTTGAATAATTATATGAAATTGTTACTATTTACTTCTTCCATATCTTTGTGAGTCAAATTTAAGCATACAATTAATATATATATATATTAATTTTAATATTCTCATGGGTAAAATATGAATTCAAAGTATTGCAATAAAAATATAATAGCTAAAATAGTTAATATTTCAGTACAATAACAAATACTTTCCTCAGAGCTTCTTTTTTCTCAAATCATAATTTGAGAAAGAAGGAATCTCTGATGAAAAAGAGACGAACGCGAATTCTTCCTGAATTCGAATACTGAGGCAATGGATCCAAAAGAGAATGGTGAGATGTTAGATGAGCTGATTTAAATCGCATGTAAATTTTATAGATGAGTCTTAGGCTAGTCTATTGAAGATAGATGTAATCATGAGTCATGTATTTCATTGCGTCGTCGCCATCATCCTAAATGAAGACCCTAGATCCGACCATAGTCAGATATGACCTTCTTTTGACACATCATCGACCGAACCGTTACAATATATATATATGCACAGATAAAATCAATAATTTGTTTTAATAAAAAGTACATTTATTAATTTAACCTCTTTTTAAATTTCTGTCTATATGCAAATGAAAGAACCTCATGCTTATATTCAAATATATTATAAATGTAACAATTTACTCTAGATAAATCCTTTCCATATAATAAAGATATATAGAGATAGTGACCTGGGTTAACTGATGAGTGCTGGTTCAGCACGAAATGCATCTTGGGGGTCATTTGTCTTTTATTATATCTTTATTAATATGAATTTAAAAAGAATGGGGAAATATGGAGATGTTTATTATATCTATAAAGATATTACATACGAGACAGAGAAATGTGAATAACTCCGTGTGTGTAAATTTAAAACCTCAGATATATTAATCTTTAACTGAGGCTTAAAGTTTATATCTGTGCTAGAGATAATCTCTAGTTTCGAAAATGATTAGTAATAATCATTAGTGTATTTATCTGAAATGGATGGCGTCAAAGTTGTGAGTGGAGGGAGTTTGACAATGGTAAATGAAAATGTAACAATTTACTCTAGATAAATACTTTGCATATAATAAAGATATATATGAGAGATAGTGACCTGGGCCAATTGATGAGTGCTGGTTCAGCACGAAATGCACCTTGGGGGTCATTTGTCTTTTATTATATCTTTATTTATATGAATTTAAAAAAAATGGGGAAGTATGGAAGTGTTTATTATATCAAATATATTAATTTAAAAACAAGAACACAGTTTGCTTCTCTTTATTTAAAAATAAAAAAAAGTAAAGATAAATAATGAAAAAAATAGTGTTTATTCTATGTAAAGTCGAATTGGCTTTAAAACTTCATCAATTATTTTTTATCAATATTTAAATCAATTACATTTAAAAAATTGTTATTAATCTTTTTATTGTTTATTATTAAATGAGATTATTAATGATTTCTTATGAATTGCTATTAATTGTTGATTTATTAAATTTTATATATTTTTAACAGTTAGTTATACTTAGTGCATCTTTTATCTTAGTTTAATTTTATTAAACCCATCCATAAGCCCAGATATCAGACCAACCTCTCTCACACACTTTATGCATTGTTTAAGAAACACTCAGTTCACGTCTTTTCGCTTAAACCAATAAACATCACATGATCACCATTATTTATGCATCCGATGATTACTCAGACTTTCACTGAGTGGTGCTACTGTATGGAGAGTTTGGACTCTGTGTTCTTGTTTTTTCCAGTGAATAAAACATATTCATTGTAATTTTAAGTATATGTACACATTTTTTTTGTTTATAGATATACTTTATATATATATGATCACTAAATGGAGCTTACCAATAGTTCTAATCAAGCTTTTATTTTATAAGTGCCAAAAAAGAAAAAATTCAAAATTTCTATCGGGGGGGGGGTCCCCATCTCCAGACCAATTGGTTTCGAGCTTGTGGCTCACCTCAGTGGAGCACTAGGACTCTAGAATAAATATTAAAAAATTCCATATGTCTATACAAAATACAAATAAAATCTGTGCTATACTCAGCTTATGGCATTTTCTGCCATTCTAAGTAGCAATATATATATATATATCAATGGTCTATTCCATCACAATATCCTGAAACATATAACCAAAAATAGATGAAAAAAATAAATAATACCTAAGATGGGCGTTTTATACTGAACCAGTGTTTATCAGATGTTAGTCCAGATCACAATCTCTTACATAGGACTTCATCATTTATTCAGTATATATGCAGACTGCAAATTATAGTTTGAATGACAGATTTCAAGTTTTCTGCACTCACAACTTTGATACCAACCATTTTATAGAAATATATTAATATGCATTACTAGTGATTCATTAAACTAAAGATTATCACTAGCCCAAATAAAGATTATCTCTAGCCCAAATAAAGATTATCTCTAGCCCAAATATACTCTTTAACTCTTACTTTATTAATAGCATATCTGAGTCTTTTGTTTTATACTGGCTAATTCTGAAATCATATGTGTATAAAATGAAATATTTAAAAAGTTTCATGGGACAGTGCCTTCTTTGTCAGAAAAAAACATTTCCCTCAGAATCTGAGAAAGGTCTTGTAATGCTCCAGCTTAAGGTACTGTTTGACTAATCATATCCCATGTACGTAATGGACAGCAAATACATGTCAGCCATTCACCCATGATATTCTAACCATATAGCTAATTCACATTCTTCTTCATTTTATTTTAAACATTGACATCATTATTATTTTTGAATGATCATTATCATTATTGGCACTATCACCAGATCATCACTTAACCATCACTTTACATGGCTATCTAATGGGATAGTCTGAATAGATGACCTTTGGAATCACTCCCTCATCATCATAATCACTGAATCATTTTCAATTATTTTTATAATATATTTGTTGTAATTAATGGTTATACTAAAAAAAAATGTAACTAAGCATATTTCAAAACTGTAAGTTTATCTTTTATTTCATCAGATGACCTAAAGACTTCAAATATATAAATTTTTACATTCTGTATATATATATGTTGATATGAAGATTTTCACAAGTTGCAAATATAAAAGACATATTTTGCAGGTTCATCCATGTTAAAAAATTTAAATATTGATATACCGACATTTCGACTTAATCACATAAGTCATCCATTGGGTGATAAAAAGGTACCCAGTGGATGACTTGTGTGATCAAGTTGAAATGTTGGTGTATCAATATTTAAATTTTTTAACATGGATCAACCTGCAAAATATGTTCTATATATATAAACAAAAAACTCTAAAATAAACTCTACAATATTCAATATACCAATATAAAAAATACTAATAACGATAGCCAGCTTATAGCATGTACATCATTCTAAGGAGCATTTAACAGTTAAATTTTATCATACTGGTAATGACATAATTTTTCATTATGAAACAAAAAAGATCTACATCATTCTGAGGAACATTTAACAGTTAAAATTTATCATACTGGTAATGACATAATTTTTCATTACGAAACAAAAAAGATCTAAAACTTGACATCTTATGCATAATTGGTACTTTTGATTTACAATTTATATATCCCTTTTTTTTAAACAGTTTGATCATTAATTTATAACTTAACATAATATTATCTCTTGTAATAATTAAATCCAAATACTTAATACTTTTCTCCTGTTCCTTTTCAATAGTCCAATTCAAGCCATTCAAATTATTTAACTCTCTACAAGCAAATTTATGGTATTGGTATTTTTGAAAACAAAAACATCATCTACATATCTTTTATAAATTTTAATATCTTTATAAGAACACACATTTAAAATACTACTCTCATATGTAGACAAAACAAAATTGCAAACTTGTGCAACAATAAACAGACCCATAGGCCAACCTTTATACATTTTATAATATTCATTTTCAAAAGAAACAACAATGTTATTATCAAAAAAATTTAAAGAATCAATAATGAATTTTATCATGTATTCACAAATTTTTGATGCATGTTCAATTATTTTTATGGAATGCACTCTATCAATAGAACCTCTTACTTCTGTTACATCTCATGAAGCAATAACATCATTCTCATTAATCACCAAATTTTTAATACTATTTACAAAAGTCAAAAGATGAAGCAATAGTATTTTTCCCAAATCCAAACCTTTTGTAACATCTTACCAATATATTTAGAACTCTGATACATAAAATAATCATAATTTAATGACTGCTTCAGTTTTTTTGGATCATGAAAGGACACATAAATATAAATTCAAGTTTGATATTGAAAATGTTAAGATTCTCGATGAAGAGAGAAACCATAACAAAAAAAAAATTAATGAGGCAATTTTAATAAATAGAAATAAAATAAAAATAATTAATAGACAAGCTGCTAACATTAAAATTCAGGAATCATGAGATTTGAGTGATATTTGCTTCCATTTTGTTTGTTTTTTTAATTTAACAGTAGTTGAGCCAGGTTAAGGAATTCACCAAAAGTACTGCAGATTGAAAGATTGTATATAATATTTAATTACCATGATAGTTATTATTTTTATTGTTATATATATATATCATATTAAAATGGACAGTTATTATATAACTAAGAGCAAAATAGAAATAAAAGCTAATAAAATTGAAAATCAGATTAGGTATGTATGTTGTATATTGATAAATAATAATGGAGAAAGATTCAAATTTACATATATACATATATAAATATTAGATAGATAGATAGATAGATAGATAGATAGATAGATAGATAGATAGATAGATAGATAGATAGATAGATAGATAGATAGATAGATAGATAGATAGATAGATAGATAGATAGATAGATAGATAGATAGATAGATAGATAGATAGATAGATAGATAGATAGATAGATAGATAGATAGATAGATAGATAGATAGATAGATAGATAGATAGATAGATAGATAGATAGATAGATAGATAGATAGATAGATAGATAGATAGATAGATAGATGGATAGATAGATAGATAGATAGATAGATAGATAGATAGATAGATAGATAGATAGATAGATAGATAGATAGATAGATAGATAGATAGATAGATAGATAGATAGATAGATAGATAGATAGATAGATAGATAGATAGATAGATAGATAGATAGATAGATAGATAGATAGATAGATAGATAGATAGATAGATAGATAGATAGATAGACGGAGGACGGACAGACAGACAGACAGACAGATAGACAGATAGATAGATAGATAGATAGATAGATAGATAGATAGATAGATAGATATGGAGGAGTTGAGATGGGAGACGTATTGATAATAAGTCGATATATAAAAAGTGTGTGCGTGTAATAAAATTAAAATCTTTTTAACAGACTCTAAAAGATAACCGAGACATCCATAAATAAAATTTTAATTATT
Organism: Epiperipatus broadwayi; assembly: GCA_028023455.1. NCBI lineage: Eukaryota > Metazoa > Onychophora > Udeonychophora > Euonychophora > Peripatidae > Epiperipatus > Epiperipatus broadwayi. The sequence continues at coordinate 176,136 of JAQFVV010000054.1, read as the reverse complement.
AATGCTATCACTTAGCTCCTATGGTTAGTACATTCTTTCTCTGAAGAACTAAAGTGATAATTTGAGTAATGGTGATTTTAAAATGTTATAGAAATGACATTCACAATTTATACTTTAATACAATCAAAGCTTAAAATATTTAAGTTTTCGATTCTAACATACGTTTGTCTATATATCATAATAAGCTTAATTCTGTGAACTTATCTTATGTGAAGTAGAGGGGAAACCCCCTTAAATGAATTAAGCTCTTCTTCAACTAAAGTCCAAAAAATGTTGTTGAATATGGCTATTCAACATATTTTAAATATGATTTAAAATTTACATAAACGTCAAACGATAATAGTATTAAAAAATATTATTGCCCCTTTAAACAGTATTTTTATTTATATAACGCTGACTACGTATGTAATATTATAAAGAAGGAACAAACCTCCAATCATGCACTTTTACGAATTTACATGCATTCGCCTGATTGCATGGGTTTAAAAAGCATAAGTATACATGCATGCATACAGCTTATCTGTATACAATCCAACCTATGCTCACCATGCTGAAATTAGGGTTGTAATCTACTATATGCCTAACTTATAAACTGCTAAGTGGTTTTTTTATTTATAAATAATTTTTATTAAGATCATATAGTGGAATACAATCTATTAGTTTACATTGCTAGAAATTGTGTTGAATTTAATAATAATTTATGTTAAAGTTAGAATCATCTAGAAGAGGAAATAAATAGTAAATTTTGAATTTACTACACTAATCTAGCATTTATTTCCTGCTGGATGACTTCATGAGTAATATTATAAAGATGGAACAAACCTCTAGTCATGTGTTTTTATGAAGTTATATGGACTTAACCATGAGCATCAGTTTAAAAAGCATGTGTAGAGATTATCTGTATACAAGCTGACCTCTACTTATCGTGCTAAAATCAGGGCTTTAACCTATTGTGTGCCTGAATTATAAATTAAGTGGATTGTACAAATTTGTTCATTCTGTAGCAGGAGAACGATAGAATAACATTTTTAATTACCTGCAATTATAAGTAAATGATAAATTAAATAGTCTCTTCTTCTATAGAATTAATAATTCAGGCACACAATAGTTTAAAGCCATGATTTCCACATGGTAAGTAGGGAGTGATTTACATACAGATAAACTCTAAACATAAGATACACTTATGCTTTTTAAACTAATGCACAGGCAAGTGCATGACTGCAAGTTAGTTCTTTTTTTATAATATTATATCTTTCTTTAACAACAATAGTAGTAATAGTAGTAGTAGTAGTAACAACATTACTACTACTACTACTACTACTACTACTACTACTACTACTACTACTACTACTACTACTACTACTGCTGCTACTACTACTACTACTACCACCACCACCACTACCACCACCACCACCACTACTACTACTACTACTACTAAATAATAATAATAATAATAATAATAATAATAATAATAATAATAATAATAATAATAATAATAATAATAATAATAATAATAATAATAATAATAATAATAATAATAATAATAATAATAATAATAATAATAATAATAATAATAATAATAATAATAATAATAATAAAGTCATATATCATTTTTTTAACCAATTAATAACATAGGTCTTCATTCTATTACTGGTTTTGATATTAAAAAAAACAGAGTTAAACTGTCTTTTACTGGAAGATACACTAAAGTAAATCCTACTGGTAGATCACCACCAGTGCCTAATTTTTTAATATCATTATTGAGATCTGTATAAAATATTAAAATAATGTAGATATATTATTCCAACAAAAGCATACATATTGGTAAGTTTTTGAATTTCTCCACCTTAACTCTCCAAATGACCCTAATTCTTCCATACTTAAAATGAATAACTTCTATACAAATGAAAAAATATGATTACTTAAACCCAAGTATTTTAATTTCCTCCTTAAAATTAATGTGATGACTCTTCCAACTTTATATTTCCTTAGATACAAAATATTTTACACTAATATGGATTCCACATGACTTTTGTATCATAGGGAGAATAAAACATAGTTTAATTAGATTTGCAGTTTAGAGATTAATTACAAAAGTATACAGAAACTATCATACTTCTCTAAAACCTATAATTAATTCTTTAGATAGAATTTCTTTTCAAAATATATGAGCTACCACATTTAATCTATGCATCTTCTTGTGCACAAGATGAATATTCATGTACGGAAATAATCCAGTGGATTCCTGTTACTTTTTTTAATAAATTAGATCAATTAAAGCTAACAAATAAAAAAATTGCTTTTCCAGACATATTTGGAGCCATCTGGCCATTAATAAAACAGTGATCAAGCCTCTAGCCCTTGAGTTTAAAAAAAGTAGCAATATAGAAAATGATATACTCATGTACTATATTCAAGATTGCACTTTTATACTATAATTTTGTGTATATATATATATATATATATATATATATATATATATATATATATATATATATATATATATATATATATATATATATATATATATATATATATTGTGGCCATCTGAATGGGCACAAGGGTTTAAGATACTTTGTATCTTAAATAAATAGTTATATTATATTTTTAAAAAAATGAAATAGCCTTAGAATTTTAAATTTTTTTTTGCTGGAGATTGCTTAAAGCTTAAATATGGATTGCTTATGCAGTTTATTGACCACTTTATAAGTATTTATTAGTATTATTGTGGTTAATGAGGTATTTAATGTAAGGAAGGGGGGTTGTTTATTAATGGAATTGATACATCTTGTTGGAAAGATGCAAAGTTATCCTGTGTTAGTATAATATTATTTGAATGGTTTCAAATATCCTTTATTCATTAATTCTTATCCTTTTGTCAACAGTTAATAGCAGTTTCAATTATATTTAGTTAAGATAGTTCAATATTTAGGTTGTAGTGCATGTGTATGCATGTATGACTCTGCATTATGTTTCATTTCATTTTCATCTTTAATAACAGCAAACAATAGTACATTCACAATAAAAACATTTAAATAAGAGTAATTATCTTAAATAATTTAACAAATATATATTTCTTTCCAATAATTAATAGATAGTTAAGATCAATATGAATTATTTTATAAATTGAATAAATTATTAATCATTTTTATTTGATAGTTAATTAATATTCATTTTTCTTTCAAGTTTGTAAAAGCTATTTATTTTATTATTTGTATTTTTTTTTCTTGTCTTCATTTAGTTTTAAAAATCAAAATGATTTTTTTTTTTGAAAAGATTTGTTTTTGCATATGTAATTAGTTAGTTAGCAAGATGCATGGGAGTAACCTTTGGAAAAGGCAAATGAACTTTGCTAAAGAGAGTTTTTTTGAACAAAGATCTCCAGTGTAAAATTGGCTCTTTATAATGTAATTGTAGACAGTAAACAGTGGTTCATGTATTGTAAAAATTAAAGCCAGTTACTGAAGTCAAATTGACTTTGAAAAGACTTTAGAGTAAAAACTTCCAAAGGAGCTTCAGAACTTTATTATGGAAAAAATTAATTAAAAAATGCAATTCTAAGGTTTTAAAAAAAAGGTACGTCGGTTTGATTAACTCTCTTCGATTTAAACATTTCTGAATTAATCCCTTTATAACTATTACTCTTTTAAAAATGTATGTTAATAACGTCCAGTCTATATTATTTCATTTAATTGCCATTTTAAATAAGAATGGTTTACATAAATATTATTGTTGTATCATTAAGCAACGTATTTTTTTTGATATATATGGAAAACGCATGCAGAACTGTTCTATAGAATATATTTTAATTTCTCACTATTTTTCGTGTAGTGTTCTTTGTGAAGATTATACATAGACTTAAGGATATGTCTATTTTGATAGATCATACTATGTTTAAGTTCATCATAAGGAGATAACAGTATTCATTTATTTGATATTTCTGGAGCTAATACGTATTTTTAAATTAAGGAAATAAAATGTAAGCTACTTCTGTTTAAATTGAATAGAAGGACAGAAATGCGGGTAATTTTTGTTCTCTTCAATAAGGACGGAATATAAAATAAAGCATTATTAATTATGGAATTACTAAGGACAATTTAAAGTATTATTAAATGCTATTCAGAAAAATACTAAGGATAATTGTATATTTAATCCAGAACTGCACGGAGAATGTCTTATATTTTCAGTATAATAAAGGAGAAATTCACTGCTTGTGTATGATTTGGTACCTCGAATGGATATGCTATGAACACTGAAAGGTGCTGGGCATATTTAAGTTATGCTTATATTTTTTTTAAGTTATACTGCAGAAGTGCATTTTAGTTTAAATTCAGTTTGGAATGTGTCCCATATTGTTTCGTAAACCTGGAACCGAGCTTTGCAAGTGGACTTTAATTTTAAGTTATAAACTAATAACCTTTGTGTCTTTATTTTTTTTTTGCTTGTCATAATTAATGTATATGATAGGTAGATAGGCTTTATTTATTATTATGTTATTTATAATTTGGGTATGTTGACCATCAAGAACGTTTCTGAAGCGTATTTAAATGAGGAGTACGCTGGTAAAAATTGATTGTGTTTAAATAGGTCTTATTGTTTCCTTATGAAGGTGAAAGAAATATTTTTTTAAATATATTATTAGAAAGGTTTACATTTATTTTGTATACTTTATTATCTCAAAGTGAAAATTTTGTTCTTTGTTTAAATCAACGAACTTATAATAGAAATAGTTTGTTAGATATGAAAAAAGTTCGTTCGTAATAATTAGAACCATTAAATTTTAAAAAGTAACCTAAAGTTTATTAAATTAAAAGTTATGCCTTAATGCAATATTTAATTATCATGTTACCTGCTTAGTGTGTAATTTAGAGTTAATATTATATATACTTTTTATTCGCGGGTGTGTGTTTGTTTTGCACAATTATAATATTTGTTTGATAAAGTATAGTTTGTGAATAAATTTATGCATAAATTTCGTACACTGTCGTATTCTACTGAGTTGAACGGATTGGTATATTATCTGTATGTATTTATCTGCCAGCGTGTATTTATAATGTTCGATATTTAGAAAAGCTATGAGAATAGAAAGAAATCTGATTGCGTTATAATGTCTGTAGGAATAAAAGATCTTGCTTATTTAGTATATGTTAATAATTTTCCATGAGTAGAGCCTAGTTTATTTTATATGCGTATGATTAATGATATTTTTTTGAAGTGATGTTCTTAGGGCCCTGGTGATGAGGAATTAAATCCCCACCAATAATGTATTTAGAAGTAAATGAGTTATTGTTGAAATATGATTAAATGATGTTTAGGAAGTTATGTGACGTTTTCCTTGGATTCTTGGTAATGAATTATTGTAGAAGTGTTCGGTAAGAGTTATCTGCTCCTCATGTAGATTCCCCTTGTAACGTATAGTATATATAATCATAAAAATATAGCTTTGTGTTAATTAATATGTGGCTAGATAAATTGTTAGATTAACTCTTGATGTAGTATTAGTGTCATATTTTTATTGATGAATTACGACATTGTTCGAAATAAAATAATTGTATGATATTTTCTTAATGAATGGAGAGTTTATAGAAAAGATTGTTTTACATTATTGCTGCTTGAACGTGCACACACACGCGTAATATAAATAATATCGCGTATATAAAGTATAGAATTATTGAAATTAAAATGAGAAATAAATGCTTTTGAAATATACTACATTCATTTAATAGAAGTATAAAGTATTAAGATTAAAACGGGAAATAAATATTTTAAAATACAGTGTATTTATTTAAATAATGTTACAAATCATCAAATCATCAGAATAAACATGATTTTGTGCTATAAATGAAAGGTATACGTAATTGAAAGTGATTATTAGTCAATTAGAGAAAGTTGCTTTGCTGAAAGCCAAATATAAGTAATTTGATTTATTTGGTTAATCAAGAGTAATATCCTCTCAAAAGTATTTTTTTTTTTTGTGCTAATAATATAGCATGTTATTTATTTATTGTCATATAGATGAAACATGTAGGCAAAGTATGTGTTCAAAGTCAGGATATTTAAGTTTTGTTATTAATTTGTTTTGATAGTAGGGACAATCCAAAACTGATGTTCGAAGTTTATTTAATAATTAAAATCTATAAAACAAATAGTCCATTTGTAAATATCATGTTAACCAAGTTTATTTTATTTGTTATAATAAATTATTTGTTTTAGTTATTTAAAATCTTAAGAACTGTGTCTTGAGTTATTCTTGTGTACATTCGTATTTTCCATTTCCACATCTCCACATTTCATAAATCTATTACAAAATAGATGTATTATTTTAGAGTTATAATATTAAATTTGCTAGTGTCTGACAATATTGTATTTCTTAATCCAAACATTATAAAGAGTATTTGCCACTTGATAAACGTATTAGAAAGGTTGCCAGGTCAGTATATTTGTGAGATGATGATATGAGATTAAAATACCCTATCTCTGTCATTATCTTATTATTGAAACACAGTAAAATATTTAGTCAATTTGTTTCATTATATTTTATCATACTTTATAATTATAACTTATGGGCCAATGTAGTTTATTTAATTCAACTGTGTTTGTTAAATTCCCTGAGATCTTATTGTTTATTTCTTGATTGGCATTAAAGTAGATGTTTAGATTATAATATGCCAAGTCATAGAATTGTTAAGAGTATAATTATAGCAAGCTGATATATGTTATACTTGGATGAAGGAAGAAATTAAGTTTAAAGTATATTTTTAATAGACTGTACTAAGTAAACATTATGATTCTTTATCATACAATTAATTAACAAAGGAATTTACATTATATTGAATGTTTTATAATATTTCTTCTTTTATTCATTTATTATCATATATCTTATGAACTGCCTATAGCCTCCCACTGAGCTGAGCTGAACATAAACTTAAATATAGAGTCTCAGTAATAATTTTATATTATATCTTTTGTTATATTGTTCTATTCATTAATAGAACTGGCGCCTGGGCATTTCGCTCATGTAATGTATATGAGCGGTGTTGGGAGTACAGGTTATAATATATATATATATATATGTGTGTGTGTGTGTGTGTGTGTGTGTGAGAGAGAGAGAGAGAGAGACAAAGTGTTTAATGTGATAATCAGAAAAGTAATTCCACTTACAAATTTTAATAATAATTTTAGTATTTTGTTTCTTTTGCTGTCTTAATAATTATTAAAGGAGAATTAATTTACAAAGATATATATGAGCCACAAACTATGCTGCATCTAGCTATGTGGTTTTAATTATACACTATCCGAAAAAAATATAATCAAACAAAAATGTAAATAAACTATTAAAATTTGCAAATTTTATATTCAATCAAACTTTTTTTTCTCTGAATGTTGTATATATATATATTGTACTGGGTTCGAATATGTATCCTCAAAACACCGGTCTCTTAGGCAGAGAAGAACATACTCGGAGAGTATGTATACCCAAACGATAGCTATAAAATATATAACTAGTGTTACATTTCCAGGACATAACTTCTTCTCGACTGTTGACTTCAACACTAAGTTCAAAGCACTTTTTTGTTTCATGTAGACATGGGCGCCAGCTATTTATTCTGAAAAGAATAAACGACGCACTTTGAGCAATGGCCACTAACTCAACGCCTAAATATCCATGACTAGCTCAGCTATTTGTGCTCACTAACAGATTATACATAATTAATTAGTGGTTAAAAGAATTGATAAAAGAATTGTAAAAGGAATTTATAAAAAGAATTGACCGACAAATAAAGTTTAATTTTAAAGACAATTTATTAACTAACATTTACTAATTTTAAACATTTTATAATTCTAATAAAACACACGCATATTTTAAATTAATATTTCTAAACTAGTTTAAATATTCTTGTAGATTTTAATAATAGAACACTGGTATTTATCTAATTTAACTAATAACACTGATATAATGATCAAGCACATATTAACTCATACACTCACATATATAATAATAAAGTATTACATAGCATTTGAAACTTAAACACACATATCAATAGTTCATTTTATGTATGATATAGAGTTCATATACTTGTCTCTGGAGGCTTTACAAATTTTAATGCAATGGCTATTATGTATAAATGAAAATAAGCAAATGTTTTACCTAGGATTTTGAATGTAGATTTAAAACTTTGTTTTCTTCTTGTTTGTTGCTTCTTCCAGCTGGCTGGAACATTTCCTTGATGAGTTTCCTTATTATTCATGATCATTATTACTATTGGAGACAATTAGATGCTGACGGAGATTTTCTAAGATGTTATGCTGACATTATTTCACAGGCAGATCTTGCTGTTTTCATCGGACATCAGGCTGTGGAGAGGTGTGAATTTCCCAAAAACTGCTCAGCACTGCATTTTGTTTCTGGATACAATTAACTCAACTGATTGTCTTCTCTTGACTTAACTGACTCAATTAATTTCTGAACTGAACTGATTATCTGATAAAATTTTACTATTTATACCTGTGAAGTGTTTTTCTTTTCGATATCCTCCGGCAATATCTGTTGTCAAAATTTCATTGATAATCCTTTGACAACGTGTTTTGGAAGATTGTTTAATCAGTAATAGCCATGCATAAGTGTTGTTTTATATTTTTAATTAATAGCCATTGCTATGTTTTTTAATAATAATCTTCTTTAACTTTCATTTATTTATAATAACATTTACTACGCATACATTTATTCTATTATTGACAATCGCACATATATACACACATATATTACTAGTTTTAAGATTACTTTTCTTTACTTCGAATGAAAAGAGATTTGTATTTTGTAAACTTTAAATTATTTATATATTACGAATACTAATAAGAAAACTCTTTACTTCCTTTTTATAAAACCTTTAGTTTAACTTTTTCTAATGAAACACCCCTCTCCCCTTCTGATTAATTAATTGCAGCTTTTATTTCAAAAACTAATGATAGAAAACTATTTGATTCTTATTCTTTTCGGAAACAAACTGTAATAAACTCTTCAACATTTAACTTTACTTTCTTTTATGAAAGATTATTTTAATAATTTTTTAGATAAAATTATATGTGCCGATGTCAATATTGGTACATTACACCGCCCTTCCTTAGAGAGTAAAATGCGTCTATTTTTTGATCATTTTATCTCTGACAACTTTAATTCTTAATTTATTATTTTCTACATTTGCTTTTTGATATCTTTTACTTTCCATACTAATGGCAATCTCTAGTGATACTTTTTTTTCTTTCTATGCTGGCAACATTGTTTACAATGTTCTGAGTCCTGGATAGTGATCATGAGGACAAACTAATTTTGTGACACAGGGATCTTTTATAAATGAAGCTTCAGCTGCCGATTCTCTTGATTGGACTTTGACTAAGAAGAGGTCGCTGTGAATGGCAGGAATTTTCAACTGTCCATTTCCAACTTACACTTTGGAAAACGAGGTACGAGATGTGGGGATTCTCCCCTGAAAAGTGACTTGCGGCTTACTCTGGTTGTCCCCAGTGTGCATTTTAAAAGAGGAATGATCCCTGCCAATCCGTTACGGGTACTAAAATTTATCCAGTGGACAGCTTTAAACTTATCCTTAACTAAAACCTTTCTATACTACCCTCTCCTAATACAACTTAGATTGACTTTCATTTATATTTATGAACATTACAATATCATTTTTTTTAAAATCATACGACCAATATCTATTTTAATCTTACAATATTATTCTTAAGTTAGCATGAACATATTTATTTAATCTTACATTACTATTCTAAACCATCACAGACATTAGTTTACATATTTATTTATATTGCAATATTACTTTTAACCCATTACTTTAATTTATATATTAACATGTGTGTACTCAGAAAAAAAAACTATTTTACTTTATTACGATCCATTCATTATTATTTTACTAGAGATTTTTTTTTTTATCTTGATTATTTTAAACAATTTATTTACATCCTTTTCTTAACTTACGGTATTCAAAACAAACTTTTATTTTAACGTGCATGTACTCAGAAAACTATTTTACTTTCTTACGATCATTATTATGCAAATATCTATTTGACTAACTTGATTTTATTCTAGAAATCTCGTTATCTTTTTCATTTATTTAATTCTACAAACATTACTTTTAAATCATTAACTTGACCCATTTATTTACAAACATTTTTCTTTATTAATCTGTGCATGGAGAGAGAAAAAAAAATCTTTTATTCTATGAAGCCTCCATTATTATTATTACTTTCAAACATTTAATTTATTATTATTCATTTATTTTTAATTTATTGTCTTAAGTTTTAAATGGAAGTTTCAGATTTAATTTATCAGATTATTGACATTAAAATAATCATATTCGTGCTCTTTGTCCATTTCCAGTCCTTTTTTTTTATTTACTTTACTATTCTGTCCGTTTACTAACTTTTAAACTATGTCAGCCAGTTCCTTCTTTCTTTTTACTAAATCACTAACATAAATTATACTCCATATTCTCACTTCTATTCCTCAAAAATTATTTTATCTCTTTCTCTTTCTGTTCTATTTTCAACTTTGTACATTAGAAAACCTTTAAGCTTCACAGACCTCCATATTTTTCTTAACTGTGAATATTTTTTCCTATTCTTTCTCTTAGTTTTAAATCTACATTTAAAACAAACACGAACTTTTACTTTAATCTTTTTAAATTTTTGTAAAAACTTTTCAACGCTATCTTCTACTTTGCACCTATATCTCTTCTATTTCTTGGTCAACATTTGTTTCTACCTTATCAGTCGCAACACTATCTGATTCTAATTCAATTTCTATCTCTTTGATCACCCCAACTTCCTTTTCATCTTCCTGACTTTCTTTAACTAAATCTACCTTTATAATTTCTTGGTTCTTCTCTACCATTTCTGCAATTTCACATCTTATTTCCTTCATTTCTGTAATAATTTCTATTTTGACTTGATTAACTTCTTTCATCAATTCTGCTTTGAGTTCTAACTGGCTTTGTTTGATTTCTTGTATTTCTGCTTTGAATTCTTGTTGACTTTGTTCAAATTTCTGCATCATATTCATCATCATTTTCATCATCATTCGCATCTCAGATACTTCTTCTTTCTCTTTTTCCATTAACTGCAGATTTTAAAAATATATTGGGCTTTCTACTGGCTCCATTTCTTTATTGATAGTTACGCTATTACTTTTTATTTTTTTTAAATTATCCTTTGCATTAACAAATCAAAAATTATTATTGTTTATTTATTTTTCTTACTAAAATGGAAATATATGCTGACTCCACTCCTTTTGTCCATTTTTCTACCCGATCTTAACGCTTCAGCTCTGCCCAAACACCTAACTGACTCTAATTTAACATAATGATTTATTTTAAATAACGTAAATAGCATAAATCTCTTTTCATTTAAAGAAAAAAAATTTTTGGTCAATTCTTTTTTTTAAATTAAAACACTTTTACATACGTAATTTAGCTGTTGTATAAAACTTTTTTGAACAAGAAACAAAGTATTTAATTACTATTGTTTCTTAGGTCCAGCCCCAAGTTGGGTATAGCCATTTGTACAGGGTTCGAATATGTGATGATCGAAACACTCGACTCTTAGGCAGAGAAGAACATACTCAGAGAGTAAGTATGCCCAAATGATAGCTATAAAATATATAACTAGCATTACATTTCCAGGACATAACTTTTTCTTAACTGTTGAGTTCAACACCAAGTTCAAAGCATTTTTTTGTTTTGTGTAGACACAGGCGCCAGCTATTTATTCTGAAAAAAAATAACGCACTTTGAGCAATGGCCACTAACTCAACACCTAAATATCCATGACAAGCTCAGCTATTTGTACTGACTAACAAATTATACATAATTAGTGGTTAAAAGAATTGATAAAAGAATTGTAAAAGGAATTTATAAAAAGAATTGACCGACAAATAAAGTTTAATTTTAAAGACAATTTATTAACTAACATTTACTAATTTTAAACATTTTATAATCTAACATTTACTAATTTTAAACATTTTATAATTCTAATAAAACATTTTATAATTCTAATAAAACACATGCATATTTTAAATTAACATTTCTAAACTAATTTAAATATTCTTGTAGATTTTAATAATAGAACACTGGTATTTATCTAATTTAACTAATAACACTGATATAATGATCACGCACATATTAACTCATAATACACTCACATATATAATAATAATGTATTACATAGCATTTGAAACTTAAACACACATATCACTAGTTCATTTTATGTATGATATAGAGTTCATATACTTGTCTCTGGAGGCTTTACAAATTTTAATGCAATGGCTATTATGGTATAAATGAAAATAAGCAAATGTTTTACCTAGAATTTTGAACGTAGATTTAGAACTTTGTTTTCTTCTTGTTTGTTGCTTCTTCCAGCCAGCTGGGACATTTGCTTGATGAGTTTCCTTATTATTCATGATCATTATTACTATTGGAGACAATTAGATACTGACGAAGATTTTCTAAGATGTTATGCTGACATTATTTCACAGGCAGATCTTGCTGTTTTCATCAGAAATCAGGCTGTGGAGAGGCGTAAATTTCCCAAAAACTGCTCAAGCACTGTATTTTGTTTCTGGATACAATTAACTCAACTGATTGTCTTCTCTTGACTTAACTGACTCAATTAATTTCTGAACTGAACTGATTATCTGATAAAATTTTACTATTTATACCTGCGAAGTGTTTTTCTTTTCGATATCCTCCGGCAATATCTGTTGTCAAAATTTCATTGATAATCCTTTGACAACGTGTTTTGGAGGATTGTTTAATTAGTAATAGCCATGCAGAAGTGTTGTTTTATATTTTTAATTAATAGCCATTGCCATGTTTTTTAATGATTAATCTTCTTTAACTTTCATTTATTTATAATAACATTTATTACGCATACATTTATTCTATTATTGACAATCTCACATATATACACACATATATTACTAGTTTTAAGATTACTTTTCTTTACTTCGAATGAAAAGAGATTTGTATTTTGTAAACTTTAAATTATTTATATTTTACGAATACTAATAAGAAAACTCTTTACTTCCTTTTTATAAAACCTTTAGTTTAACTTTTTCTAACAAAACACCCTTCTCCCCTTATGATTAATTAATTGCAGCTTTTATTTCAAAAACTAATGATAGAAAACTATTTGATTCTTATTCTTTTCGAAAACAAACTGTAATAAACTCTTCAACGTATAACTTTAGGTTTTTCTTTTATGAAAGATTATTTTAATAATTTTTTAGATAAAATTATATGTACCAATATCAATATTGGTACAATATATATATATATTAAAAGTACATACATTTTATTCTTTCTTTATTATCCTTTCCAGATTTGATTTGCAGTATTTTACATAAGGATTTATTTTCTAAGAGTAATGCTAAAAGTTTTACAAAATTTTAGAACATACTTAAAGATTATTTAATAAAAAAATAAGAGTTCATAAATTCTTGTTAAGAGTCTAATCTATTATGTTTGTACAATAGAAAAAAGTTATTGTAAAAAAAAAACTCCAAAGTCAAGCATTTTGCTATTTACATTATTTTAAAAATAAAAATATGGTACTTAGTTTTTTTTTCCTTGTTTCAGTGCCATGCATGTTAATGTGCCTTCCCCCCTCAACTTTTTATTAATAATTATATTATTTTTTAAATTTTTGTTTATACATACATACATATAAAAAAACCATTTGTGTTATATATATATATATATTGAAAAGTACAGTACACTTGCAGTTCAACAACCTGTCTTGCATTGGTGGTCGAGAGGTCAGCGCGACTGCCTTGCACTTGCAGGCAGTTTCCCGGGTTGCAGGTTTGTGTTCTGGCTGATGCTATGACACTTAAAAATAAAAAAATAAAAAAACCGATGTCTTCTATAGTCTATTCAATGTTTGTCAACAAAATAAATTTATTATATGCTATATATGTTAAATGTGGGCTAACCTGTAACAAAATATAGCATAATAAGAATTTCTGTTATTGATTAGACTGGAGATTATCCAATAATAGATAATATTTCTGTAAGATAATTTTCACTACATTACTCTCACTCTAGGTAGGGGCAAATTTGCATCCACTTTAAACACCTTCTGGAAGAATGTAATCATAAATCTATAATAAAAAATGTGTGAAACAAATCTATTATTCCCAAGATGCATATTTCATGCTGAACCAACACTGATCAGTTGGCTCAGACCACAATCTCTTCATAATCTTTATTACCTGAATAATGATAAAGATATGTGTAAGAGATTGTGGTCTGGACCAACTGATGTGTTGTCACATGTTTATTATTACATTCCTCCACAAGGTTTTAAAAGTGGATACAAATCAGTCCTACCTTGTGTGAGAGTGATGTAGTGAAAATTATATTATGATAATATTTATTTGTCATTAACATATAGCATAGGTTCACAGCTCCACTGTAGTAAAAGATAGTGATAAGATAATTAAAACCTTCTATGAAATATGAGAATATATATTTTTGTCAATGTAAAATATATCAATTTTTATTTCTCAATTGTTTGTCTGAAAGTTTGTGATATTGGCATTTTACTTGTAATTATATGTTTGACTATTTTCATCAGCTAGATTTAATTGTTAAAGAATTCTTTCTTCTTCACATGTTGCTAGTTTGATTAGTGACAGTGGAAATCTGAGAGCTTTACTTTCATAAACACTAATTTTATGATGGTGCTCTAGCAAATTAAACTATTTTGACAAAAGCAAGTCAGTTAAAATTTGACATATTTATCTATAAGAGTCCTCTTGATTTCACCATTTTTTTCTTAATGATAAGACTAATGAATGGATTTTAAATTATGAATCCTTTATCATATTAAATTGACTTATATGATCATTTGCAGTTACCTTGTGAAAAACGTTTTTAAATATTCTTCTTTTTATTATTTCCCTCTGTCCAATATTTGTGTCTTTTCCCAATATAACATATGATCACAGGTATATGCATAATCTCTTAATTTAGATAGATAAATCTGTTCTTTCATCTTTAACCATCAATTTGTATTTGGCTATGTTTAAATCTTAAATTTCTATCGTTTTTTTATTTTATATTTTAACAATACATTTTGCTTCTCATCACAATATTCTACACATTTCTGAAATTACATTCTGATCAAAAATTATTGCTCAATTGCTTCATTTCATTTTTTTATTCATGCTTAATAAGATCTGTTTGTAATAGGGTAAGGGTTTGTGATTGCAAACATAAAATTTAAAGATATACGCATTATTATTTGTGCATTATTAAATTTTAAAAATAGGTTAAAATAGTATTTGTGAAAAAAATAAGTTAAATACAATGTGTCATTTTAAAATGATTTTAAAACCTTAAAATAAAGATTTTTTTTACTTATTAAAATTAATGTAAGTTGAGTGTAGGTAGCCGTTTAGCCTCATTTAAATGTACGTTAGTTTTAAGGGGGTTTTGATTTCAGATTATTTGTTTCGTAGTTGTGTCAATGCTGGTGGAGAGATATATGGATGTTTACATCAATGTAATGTGAAGTGTGTTAGCACATTAAGGCAACGAGCCCAACTGAATGTATGACTCCAAAGAGGCAGTCATATTATTGCAATGGATGCAGACATATTTCCTGCGCCATTGACCCATTCCAGCTCTATGGATTGGGACAATAAGCCAGCAAGATATATTGCTCTCCCATCCATATGCAGCATTTTTCTCTTTATATTACATACATGATTCCTTCACCAGACAAAAGTACATTCCTGTACTGGACGAAGGTCGTTTCTTCAAATAATATCATGCTGTCAGATGCACATTCCTGTCAGTGTGGTTTGATGCTAATATGTTCACACTGCATTGGTTGCGGATGTATATCTGGAAGTGAGCGTTGGTGTGGCTGTGGACCTTTGGCCTGGAATCAAACATTTTGAAGATCGTTTAAATGCGTCATCTGGGTGGCATACCTATGCTAAACATGCTAAGATTAAAAATTAAAGTTAAACACAAATAAAATAATAATAATGAAACAACATAAAACATAATTTTTTTTATAATAATTATTTTTTTTAAGTTTGTGTGTTATTACTTATATATACGTAAATAAAATCTTTTGTGTTATTAATACTGACAGTGATCTAGTGATTGTTTTTATTATTCTTTATTAAAAGAAATATATTTACTAAATGTTTTAAACCTCTGCTACTCCATGAGCTAGTGACTAGGGCTGGCAATCGTGATCTTAACAGCGTGTATCTGTCTACTTTATAAATTTTCTAGGTTCAAATGGCCTAGTGGCACCCTATACAGCAGATATGGTAGGGCTGCAAATTTCACTTTTTTCCCAACCGTTATAATATAATAAAACTTTGTTTCAAAATAATTGGAATTATGATGGTGATGATAATAAAATTTATGAGGATCAACTTTATCAAAAATTTCAAGTGTCTTAAAAATTTATTATTATAAGAAATGTAATTAAAACAGGTCTCTTTTAGAAAATATTAAACTCACAAGTTTTTTTTTAATATTCTGCCAAGAAAAAATGATAAAGCTTAAGTTTTGAAGCCCCATAATTCAGGATGTAAAATTAATATTTGACTGAGAAAAAAATTTGAGATTTGGATAACAGAACTTAATGTAAAAAAGCAAAACACACATTTTTTAAATTCACTTTCGAATATCTGTTTAAATTCTTTTTTTTTTTTTAAATATTTAAAGGAATAAAATGAGAACATAACATTACTCAAAATGAAATTAATTTTGTTGTTTCAATTAATGAAAACATTGTTGAGGTTGTAACTATGAAAAATTAGGAGTAGGCTTGTAACAAAAGCGTTTTGTACATTGTACATAAAGAAATGCTTAAATTATTGCTTTGAATAGAACAAAACTCAATATGTTTCCTTTTATTGCTCAAATGTTAGATCACCTCCCTAGCAACTCATCATTCAATTATCTTGTTTTGCTATAATTTATTATGATCATACAGTAATGAGCAAAGAGTTAAAGATTTCAGTATCAAAACTTAATCTCTTATTTATAGTGTTCAAGTGTCATAAAATCCCAAATTCTCATTAATAAATTAGTAGCAAACTTTTTTCTCACAATAGTGCCACCTAGTGAAAGACTAATTAATCAATAGATGCTAGACAGTTATGCATTATAATCTCTATCCAATGCCATCCCAACCAATATCCTGAGAGTAGATTTTAGTTTTTGGCTTTTCTCAGTGAAGAGTCTTAAATGTTGGAGCAGTTAACCTCCAGGTGGAGAAAGCCATAAGTTAGAAACTAGTCTGGGGATGTAGGATTGGAAATCCCTGAATATGGATTACGATGAACAACAATCTACTAATTACTAAAACTTACACTATGTAGGACTATTTTGAGGTGTTATATCTCAACTTATCTTCAACTAATAGATTAGTCCAGATTCCATCTTATTTTGGTCATATTGAGCATTCATCATAAAGGACCAATAGATATATCAATAGATAACATATTTCCCATAGAAGACACAGACCAATGAATGATCATGCTCAATGAATTCTATTGAAGTCATTACGTAAGATCTGACCATAGTCAGTCTAGTTGGAGAGAGGGAGGGGGCTATAACAATTTATTGTCTAACCTGAAAACAATGTGTATGTTGTCTGTTATATGGTTAAAACCATGAGGCAAGCCCATGTTAGAACTAGAACCTGCTAGATCCAACATAAGACAAGCTATCACAGTACAGCTGGACGTGTCATTGTACCTACACATGAGCCAAGCTATCACAGAACAGTGGGAAATGTCAACAATACCTACTCACGAAGTAAGCTGTCATGGTATATCTAAAAGTTATAGGTAAATCTAGAAGGGTATCTAAATCTCTTACATTAATTGTTGCACAGCAAACCATCAGTATCAGGCATACTAAGCCAACGGTATCAGGCGAAGATAAAACATATGCATTTGTACATTTGTTTAATTAAAAATTATTTAATCGTACATTACGAGACTGTATTTATCATAATCATGCAATAAACATAGCAGAGGAAAAAAATTTACTATAGTTTAAACAGCTTATGTAAGCATAAAGAAAATGTGATTATATGATGGTGTATGAAAGTACTAACCTAAAATAAAGATTTTTAAAGGAATGAAAATCTTAATAGCTATTTTAAAATACTGCTTTATAGTTTTCAAAATAATTTATTAAAGATTATATTATTACATTAGAGGTTATTTGGTACATATTTTGTTCAAAGTGTTTTCTCATTCCTTCATTTCATTTTCCCAAATTTGAGTCAATTACTCTTCTGTTTTCTCCTTTTTAGAGCATCCTGTTATTGGTTGGACCATGGAATGGATAAATCCAACATGTCACAAGTCATGGTAAAAGAACCTCAGGCTATCTCTTGTTCTTGTTTTCTTTAAATTGCTCTGCATAAAGTTAACAGGATTAAAATTTTGATGATTAAATACGAGCTTACATCTAGTAATCCATAATAGATGATGAAGAATTAATGAGACTCTAATTTCTGGGTATGATCCTTTTCTGATACATTCTTTCAAATTAAATAATTTAGATAGATTTGTCTTGA
>JAQFVV010000054.1:0-152500 GCA_028023455.1 Epiperipatus broadwayi | reverse complement strand
ATTAATTCCAATTATAGATGAATGTTTACTAGGGACTCAAAGTGGTTTTAAGGTGGTTTTAAGGAATCAAAAAGAATTGTACATATGATTTCTGTTAGGAAAATGCAATAAAAGTATTGGAAATGAAAGAAAAATTCATATTTTGCATTTATTGACTTAGTCAAGGCATTTGATTCAATTAATCAAACATTTCTAGAGCACTGTTTAAAATCAGATAGTTTTCAACTGAAATTTATTCATATTATTTAGCTTTTTTTTTTCATATGTCATAGCATCTTCCGGGAGACGAACACGCAACAACCGTCTGCAACCAACTGATTGCTTGCAAGGCAGCTGCACTGGCCTCTCGGCTAACAATGCTTGACTATTATTATTTAGCTTTTGTTTGACAGAATTAAGGAAATGTTAACAACGCTTGACTATCATTATTTAGCTTTTGTTTGACAGAATTAAGGAAATGGTATTACTACAAGTGAAAAACATTTGATATTTAATCAAAATGGGTACTGGCTTTAACGTTTTTTTTAGTTTTATGTGGCCCAGGTAAACACTGATAAAATTCCAGAAGTATCTACAGAATTTATGTAATGTTTAAAATGCACTTTAAAAATATTTTATTTTAGTAGAAAATTCATGAAACTGAAGGCTTTTATCACACAGTAATAGAAGAAAAGTTTTCAGTAATTTTTATCTCGGATGTTTATTAATTTGAAAGTGTGAATCAATTTAAATATTCTTGCTTAACTTTTTAAATAAAAAGATGACTATAAATGAGGCAATAGGCTCTTGTTGTTTTTAACAAGGTAATTAAAAGGCAGGTTATTTCATTAGAGTGAAATATCTATTGTATAAACTTTTACATTTTATCACATTTAACATAAAGGCTTGAAGATGCTCTGTAAACATTTTAAAAATGCAATAGTAATTTTATAAGACCGATTAATATTTCCTTCCATTTAATGGATACGATGCTAGAGAAACCTGTATTATGAAATAACATCTTTGTTGGATTGAGAAAATGAAATTAATGAACAATACAAGACTTTTTAAAAGTTTACATACAGTCACAACTATCCATAGAGTTGCACCACTCAGTGCAAGCCAGAGTACTCAATTAATGCAGGAAGATTTGGGTACAAAATTCTTATCTAGTGTCTCATCCAACATCACCAGACTAGTTTCTAGCTTCCAATTTTCATGGATCTGAGAGTACTGCATCTAGATCTTAGGATCCAATGCAATTCTTCAACAATCACCTTTTACTTTTTTTAGATAACTATAAAGCTTTGATCCCAAAATGAAAACACGATAATGTTTTCAATTTAAGCTCATCAGCTTGTACAGTTGTATAGATCTTAACTCAGTTCAGCATCTGTACTTTTCGATGTCTTTGGTTCTATAATAACCACAGTGATCATAATCCTATTGGGCAGGATTGGTATTAAACCATTAAACATCACAGGATAACCATTCTTTATGCTTACACAAATTGTTTACACATAGTCAAAACTCAAAGCTTTATAGCTAGATAATAAGATAAAAGATAGCTAATGGAGAGTTGCATTGGATCCTAAGATCTAGGTGCAGTGCTCTCAGATTCAAGGCTTCTCACTGATTAAAGCCACAAACTAGAAACTAGTCTGGCGATATTGGATGATTAGGGACTAGATATGAATTTTATGCACAAACCTTCCTGCATCTATAGATTACTCTGGCTTGCATTGAATTGTACTACTGTATGTGGAGTTTTGCCTATGAGTTAAAAACTTGTGTAATCACAAAGAATGGTGAACATGTGACTTTAAAGGTGTTTTATGGCAAGCTTGAGCAAGGTTTTATTGAAGAGGGGGACTTTACTTACAATAAAAAAGCATAAAGACATTTTAAAGAAGTGCATTATTAGTTATTCTCATTGGGAAGATAGGGTAGAGAATAGAATATATTGGGAGAATTAGGGAATTAGTCATGACATTGAAGAATTTCAGTAAGAAAACTTAAGAGCATCATAATATATTAAATAATCAGAATGCCCTGCAAGGTTTTGCTCAGTTGGTAGAGCATTCGAGAGGATTAAGAGATCCCAGGATCGATTCTGGTGCTTGCAGTTCTGACACTCAAACTTTTTATCAACTCCCTAGCAATAAATTCCACAGATTATCCTAGATTAATTTGAATAATCATTGCAAAACTGATCTCTAGTTTAACAATATTTCTTTTGTTTTATCTTTTTTGTTCTACTGAAGTTAGAATGACCACACTTCTTTGCTAGGGTCTGATGATGCTAATAAAAATTTCTAGTAAATACTAATGGATTTAGGGTCTCAGATTAAGATGTTTAACTCTGGAACCTATTTTTTAATTCCACCCAGCTAACATATTATTCATTTATTCTGTTCCTAATGCAGTTTAAATATTTTCATATTATAATCATAGCATCCATAAGTGTATTAGGCATAAGAAACAAAATTTGCATATTATGAATATTTTAATTTCTATTTATTTGTACTATAATCATAGGGGATTTGAACCCAGATGTTCAAGCTTACCTCATCCATCCAATCTATCTCCTACAAATAATATGCATGACCACACACATAAAAAAATGATTTCCAATACACATATTTCATGCTTAACAAGCACTCATCAGTTGGTCCAGATCAAAATCTCCTACACATACATACTTACATTTATATAACAGAATCAAGACAGACTATATGTATGCTAATTAATTTCTATATGATGAAATAAACACATATTAGTTTATATTATTTGCAAAGAAAGAAATGATTGCATAAAAAAAAACAATATACTTAGTTTATCACTAATTCAAAATATGCGATATTGAAATTGGCAAAAATTGTAATTTGAATATTAATAATGCATGTCATGAGAAGAATGATTTGAATTAATAACATATACATTAATCTTGGATAAATGGTGATTACTAAATGATACTGCATTCAAATCTTCATTCCCAGACCAGTTTTTGTCTTCTTTGCAATGAAGACTTGGGATTCAAAGCTGAAAGTCATGCAATTATGCATTTCACAATCATTTTATAATTTCTTGTCTATCACTAAATTCAGAGGTTGAAGTTCATACATCTCTAAAGTCTTGAATCTAAACCAATCTGTGTATAGTTATGAAGATTGATCTCAGGATAGTGATGCTGTATTTAGTTTGCTATATGCTTTCCTTGCTTAGAAAATATAAATCTTCAGTTAAAAAGAATTGAAATTATTAAAATATGTAGTTTCTAATATACAATCAGGTCTATATAATTGTATGTGTAGATTAGCAGCGTTTTTTTTTTTAATTTCAGACTTTTAGTTTGATAACAGAGAGTAATATTAGCGATTAAGCCAATGCACATGCGCTTTAAAAGATTATATAAATGAATACTCAATTTTCCAGACACCAGATATAGTATTTCAGAAAGAATGGAATAAATCCATCCATTCTTTCCGACCCAAACGTTTACGTATGGGCAAATCTTAAGTGTATGGAAATAAGAGTGTGAGATATTACACGATCACTTTAAATTACATTTTTTAAGTTTGAACGAATGACACTTTGCGAAATCTTTACACTTTACGAACCGTCATTCTTTAGTTGAAATTAAACATATATAATGAGATTATTTTATATAGCGCTATGTTTATTTATGTAATAGTAATATTAGCGATTAAGCCAATGCACATGCGCTTTAAAGAGATTATATAAATGAATACTCAGATAATAAATTAAAGATGATTATCAGATACATAATAGCACTTGTTTCCAAATTTGAATCCTATGTCTTCATTAGTAAAGGTAAAAGCCATAAACTGGACTGGGATGGAAATTTAAATGCACTCCCATCAGGTAATGGTAGATTTATCAAGATTACTATAGGCAGTGCTAGGAATTCAAATGAGATTATGTTCACATGCACATGGAAAAAAGTGTGGGTGTGTTGTTAATAAAAACAATTAGGTTAATGAAAATGTATAATTACTGACTTAGAATCAGATCTATCTAACTATGCAAGAAGCTTGGTAAGTTCAGATTTTTACAGTGATGTCTCGTGTATAGCCACTGTGGAACTGCAGCACCACTTATAACATTAATAATGATTCTTTTTTCTTTAATTCTTTCTTTATACTTGTACATTATATAATCCTTAATCTTAACGTGAGTAGCAATCCCTTAGCTCATGACAAAGTTTACAAAAATTCTTGAATGGAATGGTGCTTTTCACAGTTCCATTGATGCGATATTTGGCTGTTATGCACATGTGCAGATGTCTGAGGCAAGCTGTATGCTAGGTAGTGAGAGCACTGTCACTCTCTTTATTTTAGATAACATTTAATATAATGATTTAATGAGTCTATTCTTCCCTCTAATTCTTTCTTCATGCTTGTACATTATAATCCTTAAACAGCAAAGTAACACAAGTGTAACGATCCGGAGAAGGGCGCTTAACGTAATCTGCACTACAGGGCGCCATCTAGGCATTTGAACCTAGAAAAATTTATAAAGTAGGCAGATACGTAAGTCAAAAAAAAAATTTTTTTTTTTTTTATATTTTGCATCCGGTCGTTAGCCCATGTCACTAGCTCAGTGGAGTAGCAGAGATTAAATAATATAATATCTTATCTAATTAGATTTCAACATTAAAAAATAAATAAAATAAGCCACTGCCAGTAATTAACATACAAACATTTATTTATGCACATATATATAAGATTTAAAATTATTTTAGTATTAGTTTTACATTTTAACATTTAACATTATTTTTAACTTTGATTTTTGACTTTAATTTACATTTAATTACTATTATATTCTAATTTTACATTTTAATTAAGTTCGCATAGATAAATTTAGGAAAGCTTGTTTATCATGTTGAATATAGATCGGTTACATAGATTTCATGGTCAAAAACATTTCAAAGTAAACATAAACGATCAAAATACAAAATTATTGATTACTGACAATTGCGGAGGGAAATTTATACGTAACCCAATAGTATTCATCATAAGATACTTGCATTGTCACCAATAACTTAAAAGACATCCGAATAAATACATTTTAGATACTCACCGTAAGGTATCATTATTTATCGAATGTCTATATATATTTTGATCAAATATGAAAACCCAAAACATACTTAACTGATAACCAATCCATGCAAGCATCTATAAACAACTTAAATTTAATGCATTTTTATTTAGGGTCAAGTATGAATAGACCACATAGATTTGCATTTGAAAATAAAATATTCTATCCCTATTTAACCTTAGGCTAAAATTCGCAGTCAAACTGGCATCAATCCATCTGATACATCGATGTATTCAATGTAATACGGAATACGGCAGCACCAAAAAGATTAAGAGAAGATATTGACTCTCAGTAGATAGGAATATTACTTCTATCCAATGAGAAGAACAATAAAAAAAAAAACTCCATAGAAAGGAACTGCGCTCTGCATCTTATAATTCCTTCCATAGGCAAAACGGGAGAGTGCGGTGTATGAAGCGATTCTGCCAGTAGCGAATCTCCGATTACATCTACTAACTACATCAATATATCCAATCCATTGACCCAATCTAACAATGACACAAATAACCTAAGATTACCCTCCCCTAATATAACTTTACAAATCTATACAGCCATTCACGCCCGACTTAAGTTTAACATTTATATAATTAATTTAACGAAAAACAAAAAAAATCATGATAAAAACTTAAAGAATAAAAAAATAAATAAATGGAAATGATTTTACATAAATAAAAAAAAATACATCAAATAACACTATTAATAAAGAATTTAGTTTGGTCAGATAGGATTCTATTGCATTATTTACTAAAAAGTTTTAAAATTTAGAGTTCTTATTGTTTCAAGTGAATATAAAGTTCTTACGATTTTTAAAACGTCCAACTTTATCCGTTGCTTGCCATGAACGTAAATTCCCACGCCATCCTAAGATTGATATTCTGTTGGCCGATTTATTTATCCATCCGGAGGTTTTTGTTTTAAATGGTCCTCAATGTAGAAAAACGATAGTTCATTTCTCTTTCTTTCTTTAACGGCTGACAGAATTGACAGTGCGTCTGTCAATTCCATCACCTCCAACTCCGTAGTACTACATATAGTCACATCGTAATAATCAATAATCTCTCACTAACTAATAATTTCCAAACTTGTCCTTTTATATTACTTTGAAAGATTGACTTAACATTACGTCATCGATGTGTTGATCCTTTTCATTGAGGTCCGATTCCCCAATGGATTTATTTCATTTGCTAAAAGTTTCTATTGTTTTCCTATCTGACTGATGTTTTTACCTTTAAATGCCCAAGGCTGGTTTACATTTGACTAATTAAATTTATCATTTCCATTTCTGATTAATTAACCTGTTTTCCAAATCAAAGATATATTTAAAGATAAATTTAAAGATATAATTTTATCTCCAAATCTTTTTAAAATTTAGTTTTAAAATACTTTTTCTTTAATAAAGTTTTATTTTAATAATTTTTCATTATCTGTGCGATTTAATATATACGAGTTTAAGATGATATTTAATTTCAATTTTTAATTCTAAAAGAAAAATTTTAAATGCGAACTTTTTAATTTACTTTCATGTTTAATAAAAAAAAACAATGTAACGAACGTCTGTGCTCATTACACAAGGAAAAAGGATTTCATTTTTAAATGAATGGATCAAGCATGAACGGTATCAATTTAGGCTATTAGTAAATAAAAATGTAAATATTACAGCCACATTCATCAGCAATAATTCTTCTCTGTGAATTCATATAATGGCATCTTTGGTCAAATGTCATCCTAAAATATTTTTTTAAAAAAAGATAAAACCAAACATGTATTTATCTTATAATGATAATCAAAATAGTGAGAAATGACTGGAGCCAACTGAACTTTTTGATATCCTCCAAAATAGAAATGAAAGTGTCCATTTCTCTTGCATGACTTCACAACGTAGTTTAAAATGTTAAATTAGTAGCGGAAGCAAGATTTTCAGTAACAAGACCAATCACAAGATTATATAATATTGAGGTAAAAAGTAATTTATTTTCCTTTTTTGAACATTACTGCATGGTGCAGGCTTACACCTCCATTTATATATGTAATATATGTGGTATTTGAACTCAGACTTTCACACGACCCACAACTCTCAATGTCATCTTATATTGCTGACCCACCTGATCACACACATGTTGAAAAGATAAATAATCACCAATATACATATTTCATGCTAAACCAGCAACCATCAGTTGGTCCAGATTACCATCTCCACGCAGTGCTCAGCTGTATATTAAGATAATCAATCTTCATACTTTAATGGACAGGTTTCAAACTATTCCAACCCACAAATCTTCAGCCTTCCATTGCATTGAAAGTCTGATGATGGAACATTCAAAGCCCACATTAAATGGATTATTTGCATGTACATGAGGGTTCAGAATGACTAAACATCAACATGAGTAGGATTACAACCTTGACACCAACATGTGTTTTGAATGTTCAATCATCAGATTTTCAGTGAAATGAAAGGCTGAAGAGTTGTGGGTCAGAGTAGTTTGAAGCCTGTCCATTAAGGTATGAAGATTAGCTATCTTAATATAAAGTTGAGCATTGATTTTATATATGTGTGAAGATGGTAATCTGGATCAACTGATAAGTGCTGGTTTAGCATGAAATACTTATATTGCTGATTATTTATCTTTTCAACATGTGCGTGATCAAGTGGGTCAGCAATATAAGATGGCACTGAGAGTTGTGGGTCATGTGTTTTTCGAAGATTGTAAATGTGCTTAATTCAGTGTTTACAGATTTTTTCTGAGATAGAGTTTTAGTCACAACAGGTGACTTGTTTTGGATTTTATCAAGTTTATGTATACATTTTTTTATGTTTGTTTCATTTTACACAATATTAAAACAATGACTAAAAATGTTTTGAACCAGCATCCACACAAATCGTATTTACAAGCCACCACTGGATTTTTAGCATAATAGTAGGCAGGTAATTAATGATGGTGGTCAGATGCATAATTTCAATAGTTCTAACCTTGTATTCAAAGTCTTTATTGATAAAAATTAAAGCTAGAAATTGGTCAGAGATGGGAATTTAAATTCGCTATCATCCAATAAACATTGATCATTCAAACTTATTATAGATGATGATGAATAGGCAGATGCTGTTTATATATGTATGTGTGTGCATATAAACTCATGCCAATTGATCTAGTACTTTTAATATTAATTTTTTTTAAAAATTAAATATTGATTTCTCTATTAATCCTACATAATCTGAAGTATTATTTTTAATGCTATCCAAATCAATTTTAAGCAGTCATATATATATAAACAAAATAAGTTATAAATTTCGTAACTTGCTCATAGCTTGCATTTTATGACCACTAGATGGAGCTTTACCAACAGCCACTATAAAGACTAGGAAGGATGTAGCAGGTTTGTGGTTATGTAGACAGTGTGGGAATGTCATAAAAGAAGTGAGAAAGTGGCTTCAAAGTGTAGATAGTGTAAAGAGAAAATCAGGAGAAATGGAGCAAAACATAGTTGGGGAAGGCAGGATAGAGTGTGTTTGTAGTGGAGTGACAAGAGATATGGATGGAAAAGTAGGTAGTGCATTGGAGATGGTTGGCCAAAGAATAAGTAAGATAGAGGAGGAGGTAAAGGATGTAGAAGAAAAATTAAAATTGTTAGAGACGAAGTGTGAGCAGATAAAGGGATTACTGAGTAAGAATGATAAGATAGAAGTAGATGAGGAACTCCAGAAGGTGGTAGAGAAAGTTGTGAATGAAGCAGAGAAAGTAGACTGTGAGACAGTATTGATAGGGGTTTCATTAATAAGAGAATGTGGAGATATAATTGCAAGGTAAAATAGAAACAGGTATGTAAGAGTATGTTTGCTGGGAACTAAAATTAGGGATGTTACAGATAAAGTAAAGAAGCAAGGGAATAGAGATGTATATGTTATGGTAGGGACTAATAATTTATCAGAATCATTAGAGAGAGTAATGGGTGAGTACACAGAACTGATTAGGAATTTGAGAATGGTTAAAGGAAGAGTAGGAATAGTTGGATTATTACCAAGATTTGATAAAAGGTATATGTTAGATAGGGTGTGTTCTATAAATGAGAGATTGGATAAATTGTGTGAGAGAAATGATGTTATGTTTGTGGATGTGTGGGATTTTTTTATTGGGGAGAGGGAGTTATTTGGTAAAGATGGGTTGCACTTAGGGAAACAAGGAAGTGAAGTTTTAGAGAGTCTTATTTATAAAGAATATAGTTTGGGAAACTTGTAAAGGGGGGTGGGATTTTAAATTGTAGTGTTATTAAAAAGAAGAAGAATGGATGGGATGTAAGGATTAAACAAAGGGCAGTTGATTTAGATATAAATGTAGATGAGGAAAGGGAATGGGTCTGTAAAATAAATGGTAAGCAAGTTATTTATAAGCATAATGGAGAAGAAAGAATAAAAAAAATTTATAAAAGAGTAGTTAGGAAAGAAAAAATTGTTAAAATTTGGTATTTGAATATGCAAGGTGGTAGGAGACGAGAAAAGTGGCAGGAATTAAACAAAGCAATTGAAAATGAAGAGCTTGAGGTATTAGCAGTAGTGGAAACACATCTAAGAGAGGAAGAAGAACCTGTTTTGGAAGATTTGGTATGGCAGGGTATAAATAGAAAAGAGAAAGAAAAAAGGGTGGTGGTATAGGTGTTATATCAAAAAAATATTTAAATACTGTTAAATGCCAAGAACATATGTGGTTTGAAATAGGGTTGGGAAAACAAGAATGGATGGTGGCTATAGTTTATATAGCTACTGGAGATAGTCAAACTATAGTGAAATATATATCATATATGAGTGCCATAGATTATGGATAAGTTTAGCAAATCTGGGAATCGATGAAGCTTTAGTGGATGTTATTAAGAAATTATATGAAAATAATTACTATACATATCAATTAGGGATATAGAATCAGTTAAAGTTAAAAATGGGGTGGGACTGAGGCAGGGATGCCCTATGTCACCTATTTTGTTCGTGTTGTATTTGAGTGAAATGGAGAGAGCAATAGAAAGACTAGGAAGAGGAATAGAGATACCGTTAACAGGTGGCAAGAGACTATATACATTGTCCGGTCTTTTTTTTTGTGGATGATGTCTTTTTGTGTGCAGAAAGAAGAGAATATATGGAAGTTATGCTGAGGTCATGCGCAAGGCTGGGTAAAGATATGGGGATTAAAATTAGTGAAGAAAAATCAAATATAATGATGATGAATATTGGGGAAAGAGAAGACAAAGATTTCTTATTGGGGGATATAAAGTTAAGTGTGGTGTATAGATATAGTTATTTGGGAATCATCTTGAGTAATAAGAAAAATTGCTTGGATGAATGGGAGAAAAAATTGATAAATGAAGCAAAGAAAAGAAAGGGATTGATAAAGAAATTAACACTGTTTTCATATAATAAATATGATGTAGCTAGAATTGTATGAAAGGGAGTGGCAGTAGCAGGGTTAACATATGGCAATGATGCATTATGTGTTAGTAAAGGGGTATTAGATTGCTTAGAAAAAATACAAAGGGAAGTAGGAAGACATGCATTAGATGCTGAGGTGTGGACAGCAAAAGAGGCAATTCAAGGAGAAATGGAATGGTCAAGTTTTTATATGAGGGATGCAAAAAGCAAATTGAAAATGTTCGATAGATTGCAGTTTACAGATAATAAAAGAATAGCCAAAATAGTATTTAATTGGGTAACAAGTAAAGGGCAGCCAACAAGATGTGTAAAAAGGTAATGCGGTATGCAGAAGATTTGGATAAAGAAGTTATGTCAGTATACTTGTACAAAAGATGGGATGATTGTGTTAGGAGGATTATTGAGTGTTATAGTGGGAAGGAATGGGATAGAATAGATGCATTAATAAAGAATAGGGAGTTGGAGAGATGGTGAACTAGTATGGAGAGTAAAACGAGTTTAAATATATATAAAAGTAAACGGAACATTGGGTATGAGTTAATTTATGATAATAGTAAGGAAAGTAGTTTATTGTTTAAGGCTCAACGGGATCTTTAGCAACAAGGGAATATACACATAACTGGAAAAATATGGGTGATTTAGTCTGCAAGTTGTGTAAAGAAGGCATAGAAAATATTAGGCATCTGTTACTTCAATGTAAATGTTTGGAAGCAGAAAGGGTACAAATAATGAAGTTATGGAAGGTTAAATATGAACAAAGTGATTATACAGAAAGTGAGTTATTGGTTTTTATGCTAGGTTTGGGGGAAAATAAGGGGGATTTAGATATGAAGGTCATGGAGTTGACAAAGATTATGTTGTGGAAATGGGATGGAGCAGTTTATGGGAAAACTTAGGGTGGACAATGGAAAAGGAAGGTAAAGTGGCTAACAGGTTTCTCTGGCCATAGCTGCTGAGAGATTCCTGACTCCATTTAAGGAGAAGTCACAGTACATCACATCACATCAAGCTTTGTTTACATAAATGCTGAGAGAGATGATAGTGGGCTATTGGTAAAGCTCCATCTAGTGATCATATATATATAATGTTCAAATCACCCTCCTAAATGGGATATTTTTTCAACAACACCCTCTGTAAATAAATATAAAGTCTGAACTTCAGTCATGCTGTTTGAAGTTCAGAGTTTATATTTATTCACAGATGGTGTTGCGAAAAAAATAATTTATGGGAGGGTGATTTGAACATTTTGTATCTGAATTTTTCAACTAGTAATATACATGGAGATATTTTCATATACACATACTAAAAAAACATATATCTATTTTGTTACATGAAATATATCCATTTTATATTTCTTAATTATTTATTCTTTAATTACATAAATTGATAAACTTTTCCTAAACAAATTGTAATTGAATTCTAATCTCTAGGAAAGTTATATAAAAAAAGCTTCAGTGTAGACTAAGTTATCCCAAAGTGGTCGATATCGTCCACTTTGGGTTGATTTGAACTTTCTTGGAATTGACTTTTTCACTGAAAATGACAGCAAAAATAGACCCTCTTACTACTACTGTTTGTTTGTTACTTCAAAATATCTATGATTTCAATAGGTACCTAATTAAGAAGTAAAATAATTCAAAAAACACTTTTTTGATAAAAACATATTGCTTACCAAACTTGTGAATGAAAAGGTAAAATGTGTCATTAAAAGAGTGACATGTAAGAATCCATGAAAATACATGAAGCACAAACATGTCTGTACATTGTCTTATCTACCTTATCAAAGTTAGTGCGGACATAAAAACCATTGCATATCCACACTTGCTCATGATGGGATGAAATGATATTTGATATTAGCAGAATCTATCATTCATGTATGGTCATGCTTTCATAAAACACTATAAATTGGTTTGTTTGATGTGACATGTACTTATTTGTGATTTGAACTTTGAATACAATTATTTATTGAGGAGCAGTACTATGAAAAAGAAAATCAGAAGTCTTATTCAAGTTTGAACAAAAATCTTCTATTTTAAGTAAGTATATACTTTATTGTTTTTTTAACACAGGGGAGCTGCCAAAATTGTTTGTTAATAAAAGTTTTTATTTCTTACAATAATATGATTGTACTGAGAAAGAAAAGCAGACAGTACAGCTTGGACTACTTCAAGGAGGATTTGTCCCATCATTATCAAACATTTACCAATGTGCTTCATATGCAAAAATCTTTAGCAATGATGCTGTAAAACCATCAAAACTGGCAGATCACTTGAACAGAACATCCTGACAAAAAAAGATAAAGATTTGTCCATACTTTCAATCACTTAAAGATAAAATTCTGAAGAGAACTGTGATAGATAATGTTTGTTTGATCATTGAAGCAAAATGATGATGGATTAAGGGCATCATACAACATATCCTCACTCATCGCAACACCTGATGAGCCACACACATTTATACTACTGGCCATTGCAAAGGTATTGAACATGATACTGCACAAACCTGCACAAGATATATTATTTAAAAAATTTTTTTGAACAGTAACACAGTTCAAAGTCATATCATGATGTGGAAAACTTTTTGTGTAATCATTTGCAAATGTTTTTTCTCTCCAATTGGACGAATCAACATTACCCGGTAATGAAGCTTTGTTGTACATTGGCTTTATTCGTGATCAGAAAGTACATGAAGAGCTGCTGTTTGCTGTAACTTTAGAAACTGACACCAGAGGTGAATTGATTTTTTAATTTAATGGAGCCATTTCTCCAGAAAAAAGCAATTCCATTGACAAATATAATACCTGTTGTGTCAGATGGTGCACCACCTAAGGTTGGTCATTATCACAGTATTCATAAGTTACCTGAAACAGCACATACCTGAAGTGCTTGCAGTTCACTGCATAATCCATAGGCAACATTTAGCAACCAAGAACCCTAGTGACAAATTGTGTCAATCGCTTCAATTTGTTACAACAGCTATGAACAAAATACGAAGTAACACTTTGAACACTAGTCCACTGGCTTTAAAAAGGTTTATGTTTGCTGAGGTTTTTTTTACACTTTTTCAGTCTGTTTCAAAGTTTTTGTAAAACCAGGATTACAATTTGAAGGAAATTTTACTTAAAACATATATTGCTTATTTAACTGATTTATTTGGAAAATTTAATGACGTTAATTACAACTGCAAGAAGACAATTTGAATCTCTTCAATACAAAATCGATCATATCAGTTTTTATTGCAGATTAAAGTTTTTTAAGCAAAATATTGCAAGATCTGAGCTTTCCCAGTTCCCAATTTATTTAAGATATATATAATCCAAGGAAAAACATCTTGCTGTATGTCAACCATTTGGAGGCCCTTTACTTAGATTTCAAAACTAGGTTTCAAAATATTCTGTCATTGGAAATACCGGACTTCTGCTGAACCAAATATAATTTTGCAAGGTGAGCTAAGCTGATAACCATCAGCATGTATGAGGATCTCAAGGTACAATTCAAGCAGGGTTATCAAAAGTTTTGGCTGCAATAAGATATTCCACTTCTGTACTGAGCTCTATAGATGTACAAAAGTATTTGCTGGCATTTTCATCGTCTTACCTGGTAGAGAGAGGCTTCAGTGTAGTTTTAAACCTGCTTCAGAATAGACATCAATTGCATTTCAGTGAACATGGAAATTTGATAATGCAACTCACTAATTTAAAACCGGGCATAGATAAATTGTTGGCAGATCACCAGGTGCACCACCTCATTAAATTCAGTTTTCCAAGCTAATTTATTTGGTATTCTTATTTTTATAATTCTGATTAAAATCTTTCCTTGTAATTTTGTTGATGTTTAATTCTCTCTGAATATGTTGATTTTTTCACTTAATTTTTATGATTAATAAAATGATGTAAATATTTGTACTTTTGAGTTTACATATTTATTTCATAAATGTCAAAAATTAAAAAAAATTATGTTCGTACTTTTTGCTTTAATTTTCGTTAGTGCAGGTATCGATATTAAATGTTGCACAAGATAATGCCATATCCCGTAATCCTTTTATTTTTTCAATCCTTAATTACAAGTGATTAAAATAAAAAGTTTGATATCCAGTGAAATATTTAATACTGTAGAAATTTATTAATTTGAGTAAGAAACGTAAATGACTAGGGGATCGATGGTTTTCAAAGTTTTTGATAAAGGGATCTGCGGCCGAAAAAGTTTGGAAACTCTTGGTGTAGACGTATAATAAAATGTGAGCTAAGCGCTTTCGATCAATTGGTTATGATATCAAAATAGCTTAGCTCAAGTTTTAAGATACGTCTAATACTGAACCTTTTCTTATATAGCGTTCCTAGCGCTTAAAATTCAATTATTTTATTATTTATATATTTTTATACAATGCTTAAATCTGACATTCAGAATTTTAAATATTTAAATAATTTAATCTCATAATATAGTATGCATATTGAAATCTATATTTATTTCAAAACTTTATTCTCCATTTTATTTTATATTTAATTTATGCCATTCGTGTACAGCCGCTCGTTTTCTAATTTCATTACAATAAATCGTAATATTTCAAAAACATATCAAATGCAGCAAAAATATTTGTAATAAATAAATGCATTTATTGAGCTTATATTGATGTTATATATATATGTACTTTCTAAGAAGATAATTTATTTTACGATGTCATTGTTTTTATAGCAATTCATTAGAAAAAAATAAATTAATTATAAATAAATTTGATTGAATTAAGGAAAACAAAATATATAAATCTAATTATTTTAAATCAAAATTAAAGTATAAAATTGAGTTATTAATGACGTCTTTTCCACTTAATGTTTGATAAAATTGCAAAAGATTTAAAACTTATCAATATTACAGCTTTTTTTTTTTAAAAAAAAAAGACATTTTACAACTCGAATTTACAAGAGTCACATTTGCAAAGAGTGTTATTTTTTTCCTAATATACATTAGTTCCAAAATCTCTAAGTGACATTAAAAGACATCAATAGGCTTGAAAACATTTCAAAAATTATTTTTGGCGGTCAGGCATTTTATCATGACTGTGTTCTTTGCTTAGTGTAGTTGATAAAGATCCAACTTGATGCTCGCATATCTGATGTTTGAACTTAGGAAGTCCAGAGCAATAAAGCCATATATCTATTTTTTTTATCATAACTGAGATTGAATTGAAATCTTTGATCTTAATCAGCCAGCAATAAGATGGGCAAAAAACTGTCAACATTATTAAATGTAAGCATTTTCTTATACTTATTTAATGCAACATCTGGTTCTTTATATTGTTTTATTTGCTGAGATTTTTGACTAGCCAGCAGTCTTCATCAGAGTTATAATATATATGAATTCAATAGAAATAACAAATATATTATTATATTTGTATATCTATAATTTTTAATTCACATATTTTGTACGTCTGAAGAAGATCTAAAGAAGATCGCAGGATAGTTGAACCATAAGCAAATAAAATATGTTGCATTGAATAAGTGTATAAGAAAATGATATAATTGTTTATAGCTAATAATATAATCAATGCAAATAAGTTTTTAAAAAGGTAATGTCAATACTATTATCTGTATAGACAGAAAAAAACATGGATTTGGTGCTTATATGCCTGTAGTATTTTGTTCATCAATTACACTATTTTTAAACACTATGATCTATGGAATCTTAGCTTCTTGGTTGGTTTCTGTGTAATATTAACAATTGCGAATTTTAGATCTATATCATCATGTATTCTAACATTCTATAACTTTCATAAACAATATGGAAATTTTTGCAACCTTTATAGACGCTAAGAATTTTCTATAGCCTGTTTTTTTCAACTGCCAAGATTATTGTTGCTGAATATTTATCCATTATCCATGCTTACATAACAGTCTTCTATTTTAATAATCTTTCATCAAACTTAATGTCTAGACATTCTTTTTAAAATATCAATTCTAGGTATGGTCTCTGAAATAAATACGATGTTTAAATGAAATGCAAAAAGGAGCCAGCTTTGACTTTTAAGAGATGTTATGATTTTCTAATTTGCAATGTATAGACCATGAAAATAATTTAAAGCAGAAGAGTTATTTTAATATCATGCATAGTTTGAACCCTGTCCATTAAAGTATGAAGATTGGCTATCTTAATATAAAGTTATGCGCTGGTTGTATATATGTGTGGAGATAGTACTCTGAACCAACTGATGATTGCTGGTTTAGCATGAAATATGTATATTGGTGATTGTTCAGTTTTTTAACATGTGTGTGATCAGGTAGGTCAGCAATATGAGATGGCATGGAGAGTTGAGGGTCGTTTGAAAGTCTGAGTTTGAATCCCTTATATATTATCATGTATATTAATTCAAAACTTTATTTAGTTAAAAAAGCACTGAAATATTTACCAAAATGGAAATAGATACTACAGTTATGAATGCTAGATGTGTCCTCAACTTAAAAATAGCTTAATATAATGACACAAGCCATTGATCTAGTTTTTTAAATATTTAAAACATTTATTCTATTATAAATATTAATTTATTTATTTTTAAAAAACTGAATAAAGAAATTTAACTATTTGTAAGTCTACAGAAATTTAAAATACTGCACAGGGGGCTTTTGTAAACCGCATAACTTTGCTCCATTATTTTATATCACCAATGGGTATTTCTGTATGATGTAGTAATAATCTTACTATATAATTCATATATCTTACTTTTCATTGACTTTTTCGATTCATTTCTCTCATATTCAATCATTCATAGTATTTTCTTCTTCTTCAATTTATTCACTAATTATTTTCACTTTAAAGTAATTTCACTATTTTAAAATGATGATACAGTTTCATCAATCTCTTTAGTATTTTTTCTGATATTATTTTTTCACTTTAAGTTAATTTTTGCTAGTAACATTTTTCTGTTCATTTTTCATTATTCTCGGCTTGGTTACCATTTTCTGATAATATCTTTTATTATCTTGTGTGCTTCTCTGGATTTATTTTTCCCAAGGTAATTTTCTGCATATCTATATTGGACTGTTAACTATTGTGGTCTACTTTTTTCTGAATCACTTACACTTTATCTTATATTGCTGTTCTACAAGTTTTGAAATGTTTTTTGTGCTTTTCAACATTTTTTTTGGATCAATTTTAAATTTTCTTGTGTGATCTAAGTCTTTATTTTCTATAGTATAGCTTCAATAATATCGTCCCAGATATCCTTAAGCAATAACAACATTTTTAAATTTTATTTGTTTATATTTTTATTTTTCTCTTAATTGCTGATGGAGAATGATATTGTTTCTCTTTTGGTGTATTACATAGAATAAATTATCTTGTAAATAAATTAAACAAGTTAAATGTTTTACAATAGACGTTTGAGTAGGAACAGAATAAAAATATTACTATCTTGATATAAATATGACAAAGGTTTTGCTAAATTATAAATTAATAATTAAACCATTACAATAAAGAGGACATTTAATAACAACATAATTTACAAGACCAGTTTTCTTTAGTAATTCTTGATCAGAAGGTGATCAGCCTTCACCCATGTGTTATTAATCATATTACTAATTTACCAATGTTATAGTGAGTACACAGAATACTCTCAAACCCAAATGCAAGATAGTCTTTTAAAAGATAAGAGAGGTCATCTACTCACTACAACATTGGTAAGCTGGTATCATGACTAAACAGTTTATGTCAAAAGCTGATTACCTTCTGATTAAGAATTAATAAATATGATATATACATTATAAATCAAAAGTATCAATTTCACATAAAATAGGTCTTAAATTCTTATATTTTAAAATGAGAAATTGTATCATTATAAAAGTAATAAGTAACGAATATTGAAAATTTTTAAAAAGAGCTGATTGAAGTCGGGTATAATAATATACAAATTTGCTATACTTTATATCCATTTTTAAAAATGTATAGCAATTTAAAGAAACAAAAAATTAATAATAAAAAATGGATATAATGCTGAAGCTAACTTTATTATATAGGGCTTCATTTTATGTTCCACCAGTGAATAATTAAAAAAGTATAATACTTTTGAAACAAAAAATTAGTATTACATATTAAATTATATGTAAATGCAAAGCTTTATGTGTAGATAAATTGAGGTCTACTGAAAAACAGTTAAATATATATGAACTTTTATATAAATATTAAACAAAAAGATTATTAATAACAGGTTGTGTTTTCTTTTATCACAAAAAATCATATGATTTTATTTTCAATTTCAACATGAAAAATACTAGAATTCTTTCTTCATGAGGCAAAAACACCCATAATAAAAGGATAACCAAAGTGGCACTTTTTATGAATAGAAACAAAAAGACTTTAATTAATAGACAAAGTATCTCATGCATCTTGGAATATCACATGATGATGTTTACTTTCACCAAACTTGAAAGGTTTTCAGTTGAAGATAGTTATGAAAATAACTGAAAGTACTTTTTTTATAATAGTTAATTGAAAGATGTATTATCACCATTAATAATAATAATAATAATAATAATAATAATAATAATAATAATAATAATAATAATAATAATAATAATAATAATAACAACAACAACAATAACAATATATTAAACTAAATATTTCCGTGGATTGTTATTATAATAAAGAATAGAAATGAGATTATATCTAAGTAAACAGAGATAACTCTGTTAGATTTTTGATGTTGCTAAAAAAAACTATTAATAAGTATTAATTGACAATGTCTTAATTCAAGCCCAAAATAATCAAAATAAGAAACAAAAAGAGGAAGAAACAACTATTAGAATTTATCATTGAAACGCTACAATATAAAATCAGCATATACTACTTATCAAAAAATTAGTAATATCATAACCAAGCTTTAAGATTTAATCTCTTTTGAGGTTCATGGAGTTTATAAAATTTCATGTAGCATTTGTAAGGCTTCTTACATAGGTATGGGCAACCATCACATCAGTATGAGTAGAGATGAACATGCTCAACACTCTCACTATATACAATGGATTCAGATCACATTATTGATTTCTCTAATATAAGAATCATATCCAGATGCCACATTCTCCACCAATGTAAAATCAGAGAAGTCATTGAGAGATACTCAAAAGACCAAATTGTATCAGTGACCATGAGTATACATGCAAACTTATTCCTATTTAAAAGAAATTTTTTAAAAACACATTAATCTGAACAGTTTCTGACTTTTATTTTATTTTTCAATTTTACATATCTGTTTTTTCTATTGGCAGAACTTTTTAACATTGTTATAGATCACTGTTTAGAGTGCCTCTACAATCAATTTCATAGTATTCTATCCACCACTGTTGATGGCTTGTGGGATCTAGTTGAAATGTCAGTATATTTCTAATGAAAATCATAAATGGATGAACCCCCTATATATTGTAAAGGAAATAATATGTCTACTAATAAATAAAATAAAAGCTTAAAAAATGAACAAAATAAAATAACTCTTCTCAATAGCTTATACGTTTGAGTAATATTTCATAAGTAAAATATGTTCTTTTGGACAAGCCAAAATTTAGAATGGACAATATAAAATAAAAGATTGTTCTTCACAACCAATATCATAAATGAAACTGATTATCAGTAAATGCCCTCAGACTAGGTAATCATAAATTTAATGAAAATATTATAACTAAACAAGGCTAGTTGGCCTATAAATGCATCATATATTTGGGTGACTACATGTAATAAATATAATTATAAATCAAATGGTTTTCTCCACTTATGTATTACATATTTGGGCAATCTAAATATACCAAATAAAATGTCATATTAAGGCAATTTAAAAATATGATTAATAAATAAATGAGTTGATCACAAATAACTTTATAATAGTTTATATCTACATGTGCAAAGGACTCATAAATTTGTAAAGAGATCCAATGGGTTCATAATGAATACTCTTACTTGGCAAAGGAGATAAAATTTATTAAATAATGTTTTACTTGATGGTGAGATATAACGTGATATGTACTAAAGAATAAAATAAAATAATTTTATAATTCACCTAGGTTAATAACAACAATATAAATTTATTAAGATAAACATTAATTTATTCATAATGATTAAAATGAAGAATAATATATAACAGCAATTAACATCACATGATGTACATTTCTAAATCATTTAGAGTTCACCCTTACTATAATTATTTATAGTTCACTTCACTATAGTATAATTAGTATATCATATCTAATTATATTATTATGCGGGTGAACTATAAATGAATTATAAATGAACATTATATGATGTGAATTACTGTTATAAATTATTCTTTATTTTAATCATCACAAATAAATTAATGTTTATCTTAATAAATGTATATTGTTGTTATTAACCTAGATGTTTTGATTTACTATTTCATGAATCATTATAAAACTATTTTATCTTATTCCATAGTATGTCCCATGTTATGTCTCACTATCATGTACAACATTATTTAATAAATTTTACCGTCTTTGCCAATTTGGACTATTGGTGCTTTTTACAAATGTATAAGTCCATTTTACATGTAGATATAAACTATTATAAAGTCATTTGTGATCAACTCATTTATTCATCAATTATATTTTTGTTTGAATATGACATTTACTCAACATATTAAATTGTCAAAATATGTAATACATAAGTGGAGAAAACCATTTGGTTTATAATTATATTTATTACATGTAGTTGTCCAAATACATGATGCATTTATAGGCCAACTAACCCTGCTTAGTTTATAGTATTTTCAGTACTGTTCTATTAGTTCATTCAGCCACTTGGTGGTGTTATTTATATGCAAAAACACATAAATATGCCATTTACACAGCTGCTGGCCTTATTTTTATGCAAAAGCATAGAAAGAGGCCATTTTGCATGCCGTTCTGGTGGCTGACCTGCTGCTTTGAGTTACACTCTTTATCCCAATGCTCACAGTTCAAAGTTCACTACAGTATCATGTGAGAGTGTCTAGACTTCAGCCTGCCACAACTCTTCAAATATGTCTGTCAAAGTAATTAGCTTACAAACCATCTGATCTACTATTACCTTCTAACAATTGTAAACTTGTCACTATGCTTTCCTATTCAATGTGGAACCTTCAAAAGATTGGAAAGAGTACATCCAAGCAAGATTTTGACCTGCTCATGTTTGCATGAGAACACGTCCATGACATATAAAATGGCTGACTGCAAAACCGAGCTGTTCAAATTGTGCCAACAGCTGTCCACAGAAGCTGGCATGGTGGCACTTTTATAGGTCAACAACATATTCTTACATGCCAAGAGGTGTGTGTGCAGCAAAAGAATTAGACCGGAGATGTCCAAAACCATCTCACAGTTCAGATGCAAGTCCTGTTCCTGTCAGCGAAAGTGTTCTCTTCGAAGGGAGACCGGCTCCAGAATCCCCATCATTTTGAAAGCGTTAGTGTGAGACAGGTTCAGAAATGAAGCATGATTTGGTAGCTTATGTCCCATTTAGGAAGATTTCACTCTGGGTATCTTCAGTATTTAAGGATTGGCTGATGAAGTATTTCAGAAAGCAATAAAAGAACATAGACACATGATACCAAGTACTACACAGTATTGCAGATACAGTCAAACAACCTTATTAACATTAATATGTAAGTATGCCATACCATATGTTACTATGCTACAAAAAAAAGAAAAACAATCCATTATGAACTGAATAAAAACACTTTTTCCTTAAAGACATTGAATTAATTTAGATGTGGGTATTATACCAGCATTTTATTCTTAGCATGAGTAATTATTAATAGCTATCATCATTGAACTATTTATGCATACAGATCTGATTCTTATTGAATATCTAAATCTATGAAAAAGATTGCACGATACATCTCTATTCCAAAGATTAAATTAGCAGACATGTATATAACTATTGGCTTTCTAGTGCATAATTAATTAATACATATCTGGTTTGATCAAGTATACATGTATAGTAAATATAACTTGTCTAATTTATTTACAAATGAGTTCCACATTACATAGAAGGATGAGAGTAAATTTTGAGGAAAAAATTGTTTTGAACTTATTTTAATTTCTATCATCCAACTTTTTCTCATTTATATACATATATTCCACATCATCAACTAAATAACAAATAAACAAACTTGTTGATTTTGTAGAAATGCTAACATACGTTAATATATAAAGATATTTATTAAAAATTAATTTTTATGCTGGCAGCCTGGTAAAGTTATATTTCTGTGTTTTTGCATAGCATGAATGCCATCAAGTGGCTGACATTAGCTAATAGAACAGTACCATATTTTCATTACATTTGTGGTTACTTAATCAGAGTGCATTTGCTAATATTCAATTCCATTTATGATATTAGTTGTTTAGTGTGATGAGCATTCTACTATTTTATATTATCCATGATAAATTTTGGCTTGTCAAAAAAGGACATATTTTATTTATACAAAATCTGTAAGCTTTTCACAACAGTTATTTTCATTTTTTCATTTTTTTATCTTTCATTTTATTTTATTCATTATTAGAATATTTTCATTTACATTTGGCAAAGAAGATAAAATTTATTAAATGTTTTGCATGATGGTGAGACATAACATGGGATATACTATGGAATAAGATAAAATAGTTTTATAATGATTCATGCAATAGTAAATCAAAACACCTAGGTTAATAACAATAATATAAATTAATTAAGATAAACATTAATTTATTTGTGCTGATTAAAATAAATAATAATTTATAACAGCAAATAACATCATATAATGTATATTTATAATTCATTTATAGTTCAGCCTCATTATAGTATAATATAAATGATATATAATTTATAATTAAAATTATAAATCCATATAATCAGGAAAGGGATAATATAACGGTCGATGGAACTTCCCAAACCTATCTGCCATACCAGGGCTTTTGATTTTTAACTTTAAATAATTATATAATTAGTTTGGCATCTGTGCATTATATATATATTAATTTAAATAAACTTTTAGTAATTTATATATATATATTTCTATTAAAGGGTGATTTTATTTAGATTTTTTCACTTATTTGAAAGTGATGTAACAGCATATATGTATATCATTACAATAACTATACATTTTCTTTTACACAAATAAAAATAAAAATTTGTGGAGGATTTTTAATATTATTATCTTTTAAAAGAATAAGAATCAGGTAATATTTTTTTTTATAAAATTATTTATAATTCAAATATGCAAATACTATTTATGCTTTAAATGATCTTTTACTTTACTTTATTGTTATTGTTTAAATTATCGAATAGCAAACCTAAACTCCATTGTAATCAATGTTATTAATTTAGAAGATAGATTTTATAAGCATTTATAAATATTACTATTTTATTTTTAACAGTTGTTGCTAAGTGATATTTTTATGATTATCTGCTACTATTATCATATTTAAAACTTTGATTTAATTTTTTTTTGAACTTGTGGCAGTTCCATTCAAATCTTCTTTTGTGCCAGCACACACAAGTGTAAGGCTCCATAAATATTTTAATCCCTGAATGTTATCCAATTATTTTTCCTTTGTCAATATTACAATCAAATAGATTTAGTAATCTTAGACTAATGGCAGACAGCATTGCATTTTTGTTGTTAATCATTCTGTTTAAATTATAGATACTAAATGGGAAGAGCTCCTGCCCTCACCTTCCAAGGTTTTCTATTCACAATATATTTTGTCTACTGCAAGTCTAGAATCTATTTATAGAGTAAGGTAAGGTTAAACACAATACTTTTTAAATGAAAGAAAGTATGTGTCCCTTTTTCTGAAATCATTTCTGTTTCTTTAGTAACATAAACAATTTAGTTTATATTTTTAAACACTAGGTTTAAACATAGGATTTCTTTCTTGCAATTTCAATAAAACATTGTTGTCATAGATATAATTTTTAAATTTTAATAAATAAATGATTCATTTATTCCAGATTTATTTAAAACAAACATATTTTTATTAAACATATGACCTTAAATTGTTTTCTTTATTTAACTATTTATAAAGTATAAAAAATGACAAATGAAGATATGTGCATATCACAATTATATATATATATATACACCTAGGTCTCATTTTATGCAGATTTTTTAAATGCAATTTTGAAGTTATGCAATTCATGTTTCTTCTTAATATCTTTTTATGCAGGTTTTCTTTTATGCAATAAAGGAATTCATATTTCACTATATTTCTTAGATATTAAGAAATTTAAATTATTAATAACTTATTTTGACTTGAAATTTATTTATTTTTTTTCAAAAATATAAATTAAATTAGCAGCTAACATGAATATTGTCTGAAGCTATTTAGAATCTTACTTATGAGTAAATAATAATGATAGATTTATACTTACAAATATAAAAATATCGCAATAAATATTTAAAAAATTTAAACTTTTAAAACATATTTTGTTAGATATAACAGAAATAAATACTCTTTTAGATTTTTAAAAATAATCAGAAATAAAGATTTTGTTGATTTTCTAAACTGAAAATAGTCTTTCTAGAAATGGTAATGTATAAATCTCTTTGTTTTGATTGCGATTTCATTTTTTAATATAGAAACAAAATGTCAACATTTAAAATTTCAGTAGTAAACAAAAATATATTTCAAGTGAAGACAAATTTATTATTTTCTGATAAGTAAAAATCATTTAATCATAGATTTTACATTGATGTGTGAGATAAATAAAAACATCAGAAAATTATGAAATCCGAGTTTGCTGCAATGATCAACCTCTTAAATTCCAACGATAGTTAAATATTTATATATCTGGATATCACAATCTTTATAAACAATTAGTAAAATCATCTCAAAGTTTAATCACCGATTACATTGTCGACAGAGAACCATTAACACAGCACAAGACTAGTTGTGACACTAGTTATACTTTCTCTTGTGAAGAATCTGATTTCTTACTAGTTCACAAATGAACTGCATATTTTC
Organism: Epiperipatus broadwayi; assembly: GCA_028023455.1. Lineage (NCBI taxonomy): Eukaryota > Metazoa > Onychophora > Udeonychophora > Euonychophora > Peripatidae > Epiperipatus > Epiperipatus broadwayi. The sequence goes on along the minus strand of JAQFVV010000054.1, from coordinate 127,019 downwards.
AAATAGCGATAATGATTAAAATATGTATGAAGAATGTAAAATTAAACACTGTAGTTAATAAAAAAAGGAAAAAAGTTTGTCTTGAATTAATATTTTTCAAATATTTGAAATTTTTTATTAGTCATACTTTATTTCCTTATTTTTTTATGCAAATTTTAAAGTAATTTTTCTTTGTTGCTTTGCTTTTATGCGATTTCTTAAAATTACAGAATGTATCCCCCATTTTTCAAGGTAAGTTAAGTCTATTTTTGTGCGATTTTTTTTAATGCAAGTTTTCTGCAGAATCTATCTACTGCATAAAACAAGACCCAGGTGTATATATCATTTATACCTATAACCCATGAAAATCCTCATATCAACATGTATATATTTCTAATCTGTTCATATGTCTGTGTGTATGCAATCTACAATACATAAATAAGTGTAGGTTAGTGGGTAGATAAATAAAACAATTAGATACATTGATAGATAAATAAATAAATAGATACTTGCTAGATAGTAGAGGGTGAATAAGATGTAAAATTAGAAAGTACATAAATAGGCAAGCAGTTAATTATTTAAAAAGTTGGATAAATATGTAGGTAAATAAAAAAGCATATGAATAGACAAATAGATATATGCAGATGGATAGTTATACAGGAAGCTGATATATAGATTGATAAAGAAACATATTGATAAATGAATAATTACTAGATATATAAAATTAAGCAAACAGTATTCAATACATTTTTAATGCAAACATATAAAATGAACAAATATTTATAACTTTTATAATTAAAAAATAATTGTAATAATATTATGACTATTTTAGATATGAACAATTCAAATATAATTGCAGCAATGTCTAGTAAAAGCATTTCTCATTGGGAATAACTAATTTCTTTTAAAAATTTTCTAACTTCATTATCATTTTCAAGAATACTTTATATAATACAGATTTTTATTTTGTTTGTTTTGTATTCAGTAACTCTACCACTACATCTATCTTTTTACCTCATTATCTCATCATCTTCTACTTTACATATGATTTTGTTCTTGATTTCATATAGTCTTTTATGATCAAATTTAAAATTTCACTGTTTATCTATCTTCAATTAACTTGTCTAGTTCATCTTCATTTCTATCTCTTGTTTCTTTCATTATTACCAGTGGAATATGTTTGTATTCTTGTTAATTTATTTTGTTTTCAGTTCTTCCTTGTTTAATTTCAATTTTCCCTCCCCATAGTGTCTATATAAAAATGGATATTGGTTTTAAAAAAACCCTTCATTTTAAAATACATAGGCTTCATTTTAAAACTTCCTATTTCACAGATAATTGGCAATTGGACAATTCATCTAAGTTTAATTATTTTACTAATTTCCTCCATTACATTTTTATCTATATTAAATATTTTCAAAAGTATTTGTAGTTTTGATTATTTTTTAATTCATTATTACCAATCTTTATTTTCTTTACTTTCAAATGGTTGTTGAACATTGTAGCAATAGCCAACTCTCCATACAGTAGTGCCACCCAGTACAAGATATAGTAATCAATGAACATGAGAAGGTTTGTACATAAAATCCCTATCTAGCAACTACTCACCCAATATCTCCAAACTAGTTATTAGCTTGAAGCTTTCAGCACTAAGGATCCTTGGAATTGAGAGCACTGCACCTAGATCATAGGTTCTAATACAACCCACTAGCAGATCCTTTTACCTTTTTAGCTAACTATTAAGCACTGAGACCAAATGAAAACAGAATCGTGTTTTCAATCTAAACTAATTTGCTTGTGTAGCCATACAGATCTGAACCCAGTTTGGTATTTATATATTTTGGTATCTTTGGTTTTTTAATAACCATAATTCCCCATCATCCTTTAGACAGAGTTGCATTAGATCCTAAGGTCTGGGTGCAGTGCTCTCAGATCCAATGCTGCTCACTGATAACAGCCTCAAGCTAGAAACTAGTCTGAGGATATTAAGGAATATGTGCTACATAAGCAATTTATGCACAAACCTTCTATCATCCATTGATTGCTATGGCTTGCACTAGGTTGCACTACTGTATAGAGAGTTTGATACTTTTGTAAATAGCTTGTATAGGAATAGGAAATATTGGTCAGAGGTTTTGTTTCATTGAACATAACTTCAGATTCCTTTTTGAATGCTGGCTTTTACTACCACTTTTTTTTTTGGCTTCATCTACTGCCTAAAAAATGTGATTTAAAATAATCCTAATTTTTTAAATTACAATATAACAATTCATCAATTGCTAAAACAGGGAATCTTTAATAAATAAAACCACTATTGCCAAGCGCTTTTAACTCCTATGAGTCCTTATCAAGGCAGTATAAAAAATCCTATTTTTCTCCTAAGCGATAAATTTAATGTTTCATTGCACTGTCCAGGAACGACTAATCAGAAAGCTGTTTGAATCTTGTGCTATGAATTCAAAATTAACCAGCTTTCCGATTAGTTGTTCCTGGCCAATGCAATGAAATGTTGAATTTATCGCTTAGGAGAAAAGTAAGATTTTTTTTATACTGCTTTGATAAAGCTCCTAGGAGTTGAAAGCGCTTGGCAGTAGTGGTTTTATTTATTAAAGATTTTCTATTTTAGCAATTGACGAATTGTTATATTGTCATTTATAAGTTGTATTAACAGAAGTATTATATTTATTCCTAATTTATTCCTATTTTTATGTGATTTTAATTATCTGAATTATTATGATACACATATACCAAACATCTGCATTAGAAGTAGCAATTTATTCTGTTTACACTCCTCTAGAGTCATCTATTGTAAGCTTTAGTAACTAAATAGATATGATGATGCTTTTCAAATACCCAGACTGGTTTATGATTATTGGTTTTTATCAATGAGAATATTGAAATTGCACCCCCACTTCCAGAGTTATTTGTCAAAACTTTAAGATGATTAAGCAATTCAAGTCCTTAACTTGAGTACTATTGTTGTGTGTATTGATCACTCTATCTTACATAGATTTCTTTGTAATAGATGAAGTAATGTCTATTGCACCTTGTAATCATATGTGTGTGCGCGCGCGTCTCTACAAAAAAAATAGTAAGCATTTTGCCACTTGAACAAAAACCGAGGAAAAACTACAAGAAATTTAAGTAAAATATAAAGAAAACATTGTACTTTAATAGCTAAGTTATTTGGTTAATTTATTTAATTATCTTATTACTAAAGTAATCAAATTTAGTGCAAAAAAACTAATAGAAATACTTTTAATTTGCAAATAGTAAGATTTCTAATTATAGCGTAATGATTGTAAATGATAAAAAGTTTATTCTTTTAGAAGTTGAAAAAAAAAAAAAAAATCTCGCTACATTAAGAAATGAAGCGTAAGACTGGCTGGACGCTTACCAAGATGGTATTAAAAAGATTAGATTTTAATAATAAATGAAATTAATTTCTTCTCTTTTTAATGCATTGGATTTTAAAAGTATTTATAATTTATAATGAGTTAAATGAATTATGTTTTGAACGAAATATTAAAATATCTAAATACGTTAAAATTTAAAATCTTTTTACATATTTCTCTCAGTAATAATTGAAAGTATATATATATGAAAGCTTTAGAGATATTAGCCAATCATTTATTTTCTAAGTGTTTAGGCATCGTTTAAAGGTGTAAAAGATTTTAGATAACTCTCTCCTAGTTTTGAATCAGGGCTGAAGAATAGAAGAATCAGCCACAGAAAATAGGCTCAATAAATATAATATCCATAACGCCAAGTGCTAAATTATTATAGTACCGCCCTCTGGGAGACAAACCTAAAGTTTAAATAAAGCAGCTAAAATAAAAAAAATCAAACCTGTTATGTATAATCTGCAATATTGTTACGTATATTAAAAATCAGATCTATATACATAAGAAGCAGGGAACTGAATCAGCAAGTTCTTAATAGCTAATAAATATGTAATATAGAATTATAACAGAAGCAAAACTCTCCATACAGCAGTGATACCCAATGTTAGCCAGGGTAATCAGTGTATGCAAGAAGCTTCATGTACTGGATGGCACTACTGTATTGGAGAGTTTTCAGTTTGTTATAACAGCTTGTAAACGCATAGGGAATAGTGATCGTGTGTTATTTAGTGGTTTAATATAAAATTATGTTAGTTTATTCGCTATTAAGATCTGGCTGAATTAGTTTCATATGTCTTGTTTATTTTGAATTTAATGTATGCAACAAATTTATGACTTTTAGATAAGAGGTTGATCTTTTTCTATGCTGTTTTATTCAGCCTTTACATTTGTTTCATAGGGAGAGTGACTCGAATAATTTGGTGTATGGTGATGTGTGATTTTCAATAGCAATTACAATTAGTTTTATTTAATATATATTTTAAAAACCAAAAGAAATAATCTCTTCATCTTTTTAAAAAAACAAAAATCTCTACAAATGATAATAGTATTATGAGCTAAGGCTGAGACTGGCTGACAATAAAACATTTTGGAAAAATCAGATGACTGAAATTTTAAAGTGTTTATATACAGTAAGATAAGATTGTAAAAGACCCAGAAAGAGACCATATGTGAGATGGATGGATGAAATAAAAAAGTGTGCAGAGGTGATGTGGAGAAGAGAAGCTAAAGGTCAGAGAAGATGGATTGAACTTGGAGAGACCATTCTGCAGTAGATTGATAATGGTTGGTGATGATTGAGTATTATTAAATTTAAACATCTTTAAAATGTTCTTTGCTTTCTTCAAAAACTGCATAATTACATTTTATAAAGAAGATAAGAATTCTACATAATCTACATTACTTGGCATACTTTTATTATCTAAAAATATAGGTATCTTATAGATTCGACATTTACGGATATAGTCTACTGCTTCATGGAAATGAAAGTTAAATCACATTCCAGTTCCTTTTTTTTTTAAATATCTTACTGTACTTAATCAGTGCATTATTGTAATTATATATATTTTTTTTTTCCATGTGTCATAGCATCGGCCGGGACGCGAACCCACAACCGTCTGCAACCAACTACTTGCTTGCATGGCGGCTGCGAAACTACATGCTTTGTTTTATTATCTTAAAATAAAGATAACCTACAGATAACACCCCTGGATATACATCACTCTTTCACAGCATTAACGGTTAAAGCATATTAGGCTTCTATTTCTGTATCCTTTTTTTACTATATATAGTCAGTCCATTATCACTCATTTGATAACAATCAGTCTAGTTAAGAAATAATCAAATACTTATCTGCCCATTTACATTAAATAACTATTTAGATATAATTAAATCTCAACTCCAACATACATACATTCTTGAAATTGCCTCTAATATGCATTTCATGTTTAAAAAACACACCTCAGTTGTCTTAGAGCATAATCTCATGCATATGTCATCATTACTTTCTTAGGATTTATCAATATCAGATTATTACAATTTGATCTATAGGTATTAAACTTTCTGCATCCACATCTTTAATACCATCCACTTTAGATAAAGTATTTAATGATTATTACTAATCATTTGTTAGATTAAAAATTATCATATCATTCCTTGCCTAGATATAAACTTTAAACCCAGTAAAGTGTTAATATATCTGCCTTTTAGTTAAATATAAATGCACATAGTGATTGTACCAACTTCTCTTTTTTTTCATGTTTTATTGTCTTTTAATATACTTAAAATGTTTATTTTACCAGATGCTTTTAAAATAAATGGATAAAGACATATGGTAATGATAAATGCCTTCTGAGATACATTTTACACTGAGCCAGCACTTTTCACATGGTTCTAATTCACAATCTCTTACATGCATCTTCCTCATTTGTTTGGTATTTATCAATATCAAATTTATTGCAATTTGACATATTATTGCAAAGCAAATTTTAATATCTAATAACTAGTTTACTTTGGTTATGAAATGGTTATCTGTAATCTACACCCTAGGTCATAAAAATCGAAAGCTAAAGCATAATGGTCTTTTATCAGATATCTCATAGAATTTAATTGCATAAAGTAAATTCGATTTTTGTAAAAGAATATGAAATCTGCTATGCATTTGAATTGACTATTGAGCCAGAAAACTCATCTCAGTTTGATTCAACCTTAATCTATAACCAATACGTATGTACACTGACATTATGTGTGTGGTTGAGTAAGTAGTTGTTTTATGTTACAGTTAATCACAGGTATATATAGAAAATAAGTCATTATCCTGCATATTAATAATTAATGATCTATGTAGACTCATTCACAGAAGATTTCTAAATCAATTCTCATTTGAATAAAGTAACACACACACACATATATATATAATCCCATTGCATAAAGCTATACTGAAATAAATATATAAATATTAAGTATTAAATCACCCCATATGGTTAAGAAATCCAGTACCACCCTCTGTGAACTAATATATAAATACATTTTGAGCTGGCTGTTTTGAAATACGAACTCTAATGTATTTATGTATTAGCTCACAGAGGGCAGTACTGGATTTCTTAACCATGTCGGGTGATTTAATGCTTAATATATATATCAATTGATCAATTGAGTGGAATTATTGTTCTCAATTAATATTTGAATAAAATAATATAGGACTTTGTCACTAGGCAGGAAATGAGAATAAACCATCAGAAAAGAACAGAGGTTTGCCTAAAGAAAGCATTACATACTTAAATATAAAAGAAACAATAAAATTCGCTGCCAAAATATAATAAAATATAAAAAAGACTATGCTACTATCTCTTTAAATACATGGGAAAAATAAAATAATTAATAAGAGATACACAAATGTGACAATCTCTTTAAAATTCACTGGAAAAATAGAATATAAAATAAATATTAAATCTACTTTCTCTTTTAAAACAACAGTAACTAAATGATGTGTAAAATTGATGAAGGAGCACACATAGCAAAATAGCATATAGGCAAATAAATATAATACTGTGGCATAATAATTAAATAATGACAAATATATGCTGACTTTTGTACTCTTGAAGCATTTTGAACATATTCATAAAATAACTTCAAAAAGTGACAAGCATAATGTATTTAAAATTTTAACATTCTAAGCAGTATTCTGAGAATTTAGTATAAATACCTGTTACATAACATATAAAATTATACCAAAATACATAGAAATAAAATACATGGTATTTTAAATGCAATAAGTATTTGAATTTAATAATTATGCCTATTACCAAAATAAAATAAAGTCCTTCATCTGAAAATGTCTACCATTATGCTGGATGCAGTCACAAAAAGAGTTCTGGAGTATCCTGTAGACTTTCTGTAATATAATAATATTATATATTTAAAATGCACACATTTAGTAATTCGCAAAAATATGAGGAAGCAAATATTCAAAGTCAGTAACAAATAAACATAACCATTCAGACTGGATAAGGATAATAAATGTGACCAACATTAATTATATCTTATAATACATAATATAAATAACAGTATTTATTTTACAATATATATTTTATCATTTATTAGCATCTATTATGAATAGAAAGTTTCTAAAAAAATGGTCATTGTAATTTTCACATAGGAAATTATATCAATAAATTTAGTATTCATTCCAAAAGACATATTTTATCATTTATTAGCAATTATTATGAAGAGTAATTCTTTTCTGGAAAATGGAGCATGATAGTTGAAGAGTAAATGTCAAGTTAATATCTCTGGAACATAGCAATAAATTATATAATAAAATTCTTGAAGAATGAATATATTTAAGAAGTTAGAGTCAAAAAATTAAAAATTATATTTTAATTTTTTATACCTTACTGTAGATAAAATAAGGTCATTTTTATAATGTTATTTATAATATTCATCATTGAAAGATGTTAACTTCTTGAAAAAGATTGGCAATTAATAAATGAATATTAAGTCTTTAAATAAAGCATTTGAAAATAATAAGGCATACTAATTAAAGTTAAGTCATTAATTCATAGTATGCTCTTTAATATATTCATAACATCAAAAGTTAAGTTTTATTTCTATTTATATATAGATTTCTTTTAAAAATTAGATATTAAATCATAGATTCAGTAACATAATTTTTATAAATAAAACTAAGAAATAATAAAGTCTTTAATTATCCAACTATTTCCTTGTCAATAAATGTAATAGTTTTAAAATATAGCATTCAAAAATTATTTTATTGTTGACGGACCTACAATTCCTGGTTAAAAGTCTTTATTTCACATAAAAGTGAAATTATATCAGAAGAGAACTCTTCTGATATACAATAAGTTTATGAAGAAAATAAACAAAATCTCTTTAATATTAAAATTAAATGTTTTAAAGACATGTATATGTCCTAGAAATTATCTTTTTTAAACAACGATTTAAATCTAATATAAAAATTGAAAATAACAAAGTTTTTATATGGAAGTGATCCTACTCTTTGTTATGCTCTATTATTGAAACAGATTTAAAAGAGAACAGTTCTATCTTTGAAATGTTCATGGTTGAATTTCCCATAATACAGCACATTGTTGAAACTTTTAATTACTGAAAGCTTACAGTTCAAAACAGCCTAGATAAATATTGCTTTTTAACAATGCATATTTTTAAACTGATAAAAAAAATTAGTTAAAATTCAACTTCTAGATGAATAAGTAGGAATATATGTGAAGATAGGTGTAGATAAATGTATAGAAGTCTTCACCAGCTTTTATAAAGCAAGTCGTGTGTCCATTTTTGTTTGATATATCTGACTATCAAGATACATCCCAATTAACCCTAAAATCAAAAAGGTCAAAACTATTTTGTATTTATTGGGAAATGTCTAAAAATAGATTTAATTAATATACTTCTAGATCTTTTTGGAGACAATATCTAGAGAGAAACTATAAACAATCAATTAATTTACAATTACATCATCTTCAAATAATTTTTTTAAAAACTAGTTATTTAACAAATTGAAGTATATTACAATAAATAAAAAATATTACAGTCTTGAAACATAATAAAAATTTACATTGTTTAATAAAATATACTATTAACAATATTTTTAAAGATGTCAGATTATTTTCTTTATTATATCTTTTTAAAATAAAGATATTTAAAATAATTTTGAGTAATAACTTTTAGCAGAAAGTTTTTAAGTAGTTTTTAACTTTTACATGAAAGTAAACATATACTTTATTACTAAATTCTTTGTTTAAAAATACTAGCTCAACTGCAATAACTAATTATTAGGCTTTTTAGTTACATATTTTTTTTAATTGGCTAAATTTAGGGATTAGCTAATTGAACTAGATTTCATCACAATTAAAATTAAATAACAAATTTTATTAGTTTGAATTTAAACTTGTTTTAAAGTGTTTTTTTTTTTTGGAATATTTGAATTTAATAAGGTATGACAATTAGTCTCATATTATTTTAGCTTTGCTATTTTAAAAATTAACTCATTCACACATTGTCATTAATAACTCTTTAACTGAATATTTGAAATTATAAAAGAGCTACTTTTGAGGTTTTGACATTATAAAATTACACTTAAAGACTATTTCTAATCTATGGATATTATAATAGTTATTCTTAAATGGTTAATCCATTAGATAAACACTTAATCTTATCTATATATATGAGTATTAAAAAAAGTTTATTTCCATATTTTAGTAAATTAGATAAATTAACCAGAGCATAATAGACATAGTAAAGAATGCACTGTGTGTGCAAGCATGTGGAATTGTTCTGATATGTGAAAATGTCCAAGAATTTGAATAACTGACTATTATAATAAAAAACAGCATTTTTATAGCTATAATTTTTAACTTAAATAAATAATTTCAGTATAATTTTGAAATATGATCAAGAGCATATTGTACATTATTTGACCCTTGCATTGATTATCTTGGAATGTACTATTTACATGTGAACTTATTGTGTAAATACAATTATTGTTACATTTTCATTTATCACTGTCAAAGCCTAACTCTATCACTTTCATTACTCAAATTTTGAGCAATACTCACAATACGAGATAGCTATTTATTCTTATAAAAACATGTAAAGTACCTTACAGAACAGATATGTTTCATCAGTCAACTAATCTCAAAAATTTCAAGAAATGTGTAAATCCAAACTTCACATTGCCACCTGTTCTTTATGCTTACACTAACTGTTTGAATAGTAGCAGAATATTTTTCTCAAAATAGTGCCATCTACTGCAAGATTTAGTAATCAATAGATGCTAGATAGTTATGCATCATAATATTTATCCAGTGACTTTCCATTCACCAAACCCAAATCCATAAGCTAAAAACTAGTCTGGGGATACTGGATAAATAGCTCTGAATAGGAATCATAATGCAAAATCTTCTAGAATCTATTGATTACTAGAGCTTGCACTAGGTGGCACTAAAATAAAGAAAAAAAATTGCTACTATTTTAAATCCAAACTCCTCATATGTTATCAGTAATCCATATGTTTACTGCCAAGCATGAAATAATGCAATAAAAATTCAAATTAAAGTGTCTTATATTTATTAAATGTGACCCACATCAAATTGACAACTATAGTTATGATTGGCGTTTAAAAAAAGACAACTTGACTGTTTCAAATGCAAGAAAATTTAATGTATTGTAATAGGAAGCTGAGATTCAATACTGACTAATCTGATAAGTTTCCAGGATTATGCTAAAATTATTTGAAGGATTTGAAGTTGAAAGTATAGATGTGGAAGGTATTTTTAATATAAAAAAACCTCTAATGGAAGATCTCTGCTAGTGATAATATCTTTAACTAAAAGAAAACAACACTGATTGATGCAGCTGTTGACATAAACCAAAATAGACATATTGAAATATAAGACTTTTTAATACATTACATAAGTGATTCACATATAATTCCAAGCATCAGATTGGTACTAGTCGATTAGCCACCACACGATGCTTAATATTGCTGATTTGATGCAAACGCACAGAAATATGTTGTTTACACAGCCTATAGAACAGTTCTGTTCATATTATCCACTAAGAAGGCCTAGATGGCATTGCACACAAATATTACAGCATGCTTTTGTACTTTGTGGTACTATGCAAATAGCGCACACTTCACAGATTGCTACGTTATGATGTGAGGGTGTGTAGAATTCAAGTGGCCATAACTCTTTTCATGTGCATTCAAAGTAATGAATTTTCACATGACCTGATGTAGTTTTAGATAGTAATAATTATAAGCCCATCACTGTGCTTCCATACACATCTTTTTAAGGTGAAATGAATTGCAAAAGTGTACATTCCAGCAGCATTTTACAGAAATCATATGAGAAACATATTTTGCACAAGAACAGCTACAAGACTACTAAAATGGCTGTGGTTTGTCATTGTTTTTAAAAGCATAAGCTTGGTTTGATCAGATTGTAATTTTAAAATGGATACATTTTATTAAATAATGTTGTTTCATAAATTTTTTAAAAAGAGTTTTCAAAATGTCATGGCAGAATGTTTCTAATACTTATATATATTTTTGTTTGATCAGGGTAGCACTTATTTTGGATGAGCCTTTTGATTGTCAAAACCATTGATCCTCCTCCCTCTATGTTCCAGAGCTATGTGCTGTCATGTATAATGTAATTTAAGAATGTTTGATCAGATTAGTGCATCTTTTGGACAATCCAAAGGACTTTTAAAAACAGTGATCCCCCTCCATGCACATGCCAGCACTATGTGCTGATATGTCTCATGTAATTTACAAATAAAATTTAGAAATGAACATTTCCCCCCCAAAAAAAGTAAATGCAATTTTTTTTTTTAAAAAAAAAGTTTTTAAGAAAAATAAATGTAAATCCCTATTTTAAAAAAAAAGCAAACAGGTGAAAGTGTTATATTTATTTGTTTTTGAATAAATAATAACAAAATTTTAAATCCGCCTGGTAACATTATATCTATTGGTTTTTGACTAGCAACAGAGCCATCAAGTGGCATGTGGTGGCTAATCGACTAGTACCATGAGATTTTTAGAAAAACTGAATTCATGAAGTCACATGAACTGGTACATATTTAAATGTAATTGTTGAATGTATAGTGCTTATAAAATATGGATGCTTTAGAAAATAGACTGTTAATATTTTGAAATAATGACAAAAAGATTATAAATCATAGGAAATATGAAATTTCTTTGTAGTGTTTGTCTGAAGGTTTGTGATGCAGCCATTTGTAATGATAATTATATGCTGGACTATGTCTGACATCTAATATTGAATGTTTTTAGAAAAATTTAAAATTTGTTTAAACATTCCAAATATTTAAATGTTAGTAAGATCATGTTTGTTAATATATAACACAATGTTTCAAGTAGTATTTTCCTTTCTTCAGATATTTTTGACCTGACCAGTAACAGTACTGGGATGAAAATTAAAACTGAGTCTCTGTTTTTATAAATATTGAATTTGAGGTGATACTCTAACAACATAATCTATACTGCCAAGGATAATAACAATAGAAATTTCATGTACTTCTCTGTAGGGATCCTGATTTCTCCACTTTTTCCTCTGAGAATGTCTGGAAGCCACTAATTAACATTTTCCATTAGAATAGAAGAAATCAGTAGGATTATCACAGATAAGTATATATAATTTCTACTGACTGTGTCTTTGGCAGGATGGCTCAGTTGGTTGGAACATTATCTTAAAATTCAATATTTCATAAATCAAAGAATCCAGTTTGATTTCCATATTAGTACTGTCACATCAAACAAGCAGTACCTGAAGAAAAGTGAACAATAATATCTCTTGAAATATTGTGCTTATACTAACCTGTGTGCTGTTACTAACAATTGGATGTATTTGGAATAATTAAATAAAGTTATATTTTTCTAAAGACATTCAATATTTATATTAGATGATGGAAATAGTCCAATATATAAATACAGCTAAAATACTATCATAACCCAAATGACTCAATTGGTTACATCCTTATCCTAAAATTTAATATTCAAGAATTTAAGTGTTCAAGTTCGATTCACATGCTAATACTGTCACTGGTCAGGCCAGCAACATCTGAAAAAGTGGGGAGAAAAATACCTCATGAAACATTGCGCATATAAATGTGTGTGCTATTTACTAACAATTGAATTTATTTGGAATATTTAAATAAATGGAAATAATCCAATGTATAAATACAACTAAAGGTCACAGATTTGGATTCCTTTGTTAGAACTATCACTGATCAGTCCAGCAACACCTGAAGAAGAGAGAATAATGACCCTTGGAACATTGTATTATATACTAATCTGTGCATTTAACAGGCAAATGTACTTGAAAAGCTTAAATAACATTTGGATTTTTCTAAATAACAGTCAACATTCAATAGTAGATGAGGGAAATAGTCTGAAATATAATTACTAATAACACCTATGTAGTTTTAATAAATATAAAGAATGATTTCCACTCCAGAATTCATTAGAAGTTCAAGCACCAGAAATGAAGAGTTATGATCTCTGGACTCTGGATTCAGAAATGACAGAGTTATGATCTCTGAACTCTGGATTAAAAAATAACAGAGTAATGATCTCTGGATTCACAAATGACAGGATTATGATCTCTGGACTCTGCATTCAGAAATGACAGAGTAATGATCTCTGAACTCTGGATTCAAAAATGACAGAGTAATGATCTCTGGACTCTAAATTCACAAATGGCCGGGTTATTATCTCTGGATTCTGGATTTAGAAATGACAGAGTTATGATTTCTCGACTCTGGGTTCAGAAATGACAGAGTTATGATCTCTGAACTCTGGATTAAAAAATAACAGAGTAATGATCTCTGGATTCACAAATGGCAGGATTATGATCTCTGAGCTCTGGATTTAGAAATGACAGAGTAATGATCTCTGGACTCTAGATTCACAAATGACAGGGTTATGATCTCTGGATTTTAGATTTAGAAATGACAGAGTTGTGATCTCTGGACTCTGGATTCAGAAATGACAGAGTTGTGATCTCTGGACTCTGGATTCAGAAATGATAGAGTTATGATCTCTGGATTCTGGATTCAGAAATGACAGAGTTATGATCTCTGGATGCTTAAATCCTAGTTTGACATTTTTCCACTTCCTCTAATTACATGGGACACAGTTTTAATAAAACAATCTACATATAATATCAATAGTTGTGTAGGACTCTATTTTTCTAGCATATATTTCAAAAAAATTAAACATATAAAATGCTTAAATATGAATTACTTACCAAAAGAGCCATACAGAGAATTCAGACCACTCAATGAATTATGGAGAAATATGTATTAAGAGTAACAAAAAGAGACTGAAAATGAAATACATGGGTGAGAGAACAAACAGGTAGTACTAACATCCTTGAAAGAATTAATAAACAAAATGGAGTTAGGTTAGACATTTCTAGAAGATATGATAATAGATGATAGTTGAAAAATTAAACTAAATTTCAAGAGATTGTAAAAGACTTTGAAAAAGACCGTATATGAGATGGACAGATGAAATATTGAAGTGGTCTGAGGTAAGATAAAGGAGAGAGATTAGAAATCAGAGAAGATGGATTGGATTTGGACAGATGAAATACTGAAGTGGGCTGAGGGAAAGTAAAGAAGAAAGATTAGAGATCAGAGAAATTGGATTTAATTTGGAGAGATTTTTATTCTGAAGTGGATTGAGAATGGTTGAAAAGATGATGATGATAATGTATTTTTTAAACTGGCATAAAGTGTATAAAACACAAATTATGTCTTTTATCCTGAAGTGGATTGAGAATGGTTGAAAATGATGATGATGATAATAATGTATTTTTAAAACTGGCAAGAAGTATATAAAACACAAATTATGTAAATTATGTTAAACATAGCTACATATTATTTTAAAAAATATTTTAAAAGTAATTTTTTATAGTTATATTTACTGGAATAAATATTAGTGAGCAAACAGGGTTGGACATATTGCTAAAAAAGATGATAATAGATGGTTAGTTTAAATTTTAAGCTGCATCACATAAGATTGTAAAAGACCTAGAAGGAACCCCATATGTAAGATGGAATGATTAAATAAGGAAATGTGATGTGGAAAAGAGAGGCTAGAGATCAGAGAAACCGGATTACACTTGGAGAGACTTTCATTCTGCAGGGGATTGTTAATTGTTAAAATCGATGGATGATGATTATAAAAATTATTATAATTTGTCTTGCATTGGTGGTCTCAGGCAGTTGCCCGGGTTGCGGGTTCGCGTCCCGGCCGATGCTATGACATTAAAAAAAAAAAAATTATTATAATTTATCTAAATGGCTCTAACATCTTCATTACTTTCATTAGTAGTTTATCTTTTTCTTTTAGCAAATATATTTATAATTTAAATATAAAAAAAAAACCTGTTTTTAGCATTTTATTTTATATTTATAGTAATTCACTTTCTTTTGTTGCCAAGGAAATTAAGTAGAGATTCGGCTAACGATCATTTAAACGCCTCTTAATCTGTATAATAAATTTTATAACCTAATTTAACTTTAAAAGAACAAAAAAGTAAACGATAGTAATAATTTATTATAAATTATCAACACATTTTCAAAAGTTTTATCATTTTTATTTACAAATTTAATGACTATTTCATTTACAATAGATAAAGTATAGTTATTTATCAAAGTAGGCTGATTTTCAAATACAGTATATGAATAATCAAATTATACAGAATAGTGTTAATTTAATTCATATTGATGTAATGGCTATGGTATGATGTAAATAGCTTACTTAATCTTTTTTCAAGTCACTTCTCCTACTATAAATTGTAGTCATCATAACATTGATTTTGATGCCTGTCCCCACGTTTCCAACATTACTTTTATGACTTCTATTGGGGTTTTTTTCCTCAATTCTTTTCCATATCAATACCTTGTGCAATTTGGAACAATTGATAGAAAATCTGACCTGCAATCAAGAGGTCCAGGATCGATTCTAGCACTCACAGGTTGAGCACTCAAACTTCTTATAAAATGATAAAATGCTGAGCAATGAAATCATATGTGTCAAGCGTTGGTGGCCTTGTGGTTAGCATAGCTGCCTTCCAAGCAGCTGGCCTGGGTTCGCTTCCCAGTCAACACTTTGGCACATGAAAAAAAAGTCATATGTCATTTTCCCCCATATTATTTCTAATATGTACTTCTCAATGTCATCTCTGTTGAATATATTGTCCAATTTCTCTTTTCCGTTAATCACATATCAACTATTTTTCCCTCTCTAAAGGTATGCTTATAATTATATGCTTAACATCAGGGATTCAAAACCTTTTCCTTGCATTGACTCCCATATAAAAAATATTTATTTCATTCCAAGTTATAAAATCCATCACATATCGCCATTGCATCAATCAAGAAATATGCACATATGAATCAAATCTCAAACATTTCAGTTTAAATGTGAATGGCTACTACTTACATATTTATTATTTTAAAGAATTTAAGCAACAAATGGATTATTGTAAATTATTAAATCAGTTAATGAATTTCCTCCAAGCAATACATGTGGGAAAAATATTGTTACTGTTTATTATTATTATTATTATTATTATTATTACTACTACTACTACTACTTCCGGTTTTCTAGTGTAAAGACGTGTTTACTTGTTCTCTTGATTTTTTAAATTTTTAATGATGGATTCATGTTCTATTTGTAAAGAACTTTTACCAAAAAATGGTAATTTCGTATCCTGCTTTGGTTGTACGTCCGGTATGCACTTTGCATGTGCATCGTTGAGTGATACTACTTACCGAAGAATGTCTATAAAAAAGAAGCAAGAATGGAGGTGTGCTGCTTGTAGAGTTAGTTTTTCTAAAGCTAGTGATGTTTTGGATTCATCTATGACTGCTAAAAATTCACCTGATTTAATTTTGGAGGAAATTTTGGATAAATTAAAATTATTGCCGGTGATTCACAACACAATTTCAGAGTTATCTCAAGCAGTTGCTAATTTATGGACAGAAGTTATTTCTTTGCGTGAAAATGTGGATCGGAATAATCAAGAAATAATTCGTCTTTCTAATTCTTGTACTTCAAATGAGAATGAGATTTTGTTATTAAAATAAATTACATTCATGAATTTATGGTGAAGAAAGGTTTTTAAAAAAATAAAAGGTAATCCTGACTTTTAGCGTCCCGAACAATTCGCCCTCTATTTTTAAAAAAATTAACTAACTACTTTTTCACACCTAAAAAAAAAAGTGTATGTAACTATATCCAAGTGTAAATGCTAATAAAAAAAGATTAAAAAAAATACTTACATTTACATGCGTATTTTTCACGTATGACGTATATTAACTGTAAATGTTTTTCCGTAAAGAAGAATAAATAACAAGAAAAGAAACTTACATTTTTAGGAGTAATTGGAAGCCACACAAGCGAGGAAATGCCCTAAACGAGCTCTTCCGATCTTGCAGATTTCTGAAAGAAAATTCCTGCAGGTAGGATGAGAACAAAGGTGTGCTCATCCCAAATTGGTATTTTAGCTTATGCTTTGCGACAGAGTGGACATAGGCAGAATTCCACGCGGTCAAGCAAAAGTAGTTCAGAATTTGTCACGTGTCAAAAAACAAATTCACATTTAGGATCCGTGTGTCGAACTCCTCATTCTATATATGTAATTTCAGAGTATATGTAACTATAAATTTATTTTTTACACGAACATCAATAAATCAAATGGATGTAATTGCAGAGTATATGTAACTATAAATGTCTTTTTTACATGAAGATGAATAAATAAAATGGATGTAACAGATCGGAAGAGCATTTTTTAGGCTCTATTTAGTCTCACGCAAAGTTGCTATAAAAATTATGAACTACTGTACTTTGGTCATTTGTGACACGTGACAAATTCTGAACTACTTTTGCTTGACCGCGTGGAATTCTGTCGTTATAAAAAATGGACGGATCCTAAATATGAGTTTGTTTTTTTGTTATTGAGTGTTCTTTATGTAAAAACATTTAGAGTTAATATACGTCATTTGTTTACAGTTCTACATGCAGCAAAGACCGCTATAAGTGAAAAATACGCATGTAAATGTAAGTATTTTTTTTAACATTTTTTTTTATTAGCATTTACACTTTGATATAGTTACATACACTTTTTTTTTTAGGTGTGAAAAAGTAGTTGGTTAATTTTTTTAAAAATAGAGGGCGAATTGTTCGGGATGCTAAAAGTCAGGATTACCGAGATTTTGTTATTGAAAGATAAATTACATTCTATGGAATGATTTAATCTGGATCATGAAGTTGAAATACAGGGTTTGCTTTTCAAGAAAATGAAAATTTGCCGTTAATTTTAATTAACGTGGCGGACAAGGTCGGTGTTTCAGATGTCGCTATAGATTTGGAAAACGTTTTTCGTACAAAAAATAAATCAGGAGCTCCAGGTTTTGTTGTAGCTCGTTTTAAATCACGAAATTCTGCCATACAGTTTTTAATTTAAAAAAAATCTGTTTTAACAGTTTCTCAAATTTTGCCTGGGGTTAATAATAACAAACGTATTTATATTAATCAGCGTTTGACTCCATTCAACAGAAGGCTTTTATGGTTGGCGAAACAGAAGTTACGTTCTGGTCAAGGTTTTGCTTTCATTCATAATGGATCAGTGTATGTGAGAAAAGATTATAATTCTCCTCGTGTTTTAATTAGAAATGAAAGTGATTTGGAGTCATTCTGAAATTTATTTATTATGATAAATTCTGATTTGATTTCTCAGGAAAAAGATTTTGCTTCACTTAAATTATTTCATTTAAATATACGTAGCATTAGATGTCATTTTGATGAACTTGTAGTTTATTTAAATAATTTTCCTTTATTTCATTTTGATATAATTATTTTAACGGAAACTTGGATTTCTTTACAAGAACAAAATTTATATAGTTTGAATGGCTATACGAGTATACTTTCTCCTCGTATGCATTTACGATCTGGTGGTGTTATGGTTTTTATAAAAACCGGTTTAGACTTTTCTTTCAATATTCCAACATTTAATACTGCAGAATGTATTTTATTAACTTTGAGACTCCCTAAATGTGTGCTTTCTATTTTGGCTATATATAGATCATGTACAAGTAAAGTTTTGGATTTTGTTACTGAACTTGATTCTTTGTTATTAGATTTGGGTTCAGAATCTGCTGTTTTAATGGGTGATCTAAATATTGATTTGTTAAATAATGCTTGTAAGTCTACTATAGATTATTTAAATTTACTTTATAGCTATGGATTTAGTCAAACGCTTTTTTCACCTACGCGTATAACTCCTATATCTCAATCTCTTTTAGATCATATTTTTGTTAGATTAAGCCGCAGTTTATTTTCTGATTCGTCTCTTTCTAAATTATTTCTTACAGATCATTTTGCTACTGAATTAAAAATATTGAATTGTATGGATAATATTAATGTTTGTGCATATGTTGAGAAATT
Organism: Epiperipatus broadwayi; assembly: GCA_028023455.1. Classification (NCBI taxonomy): domain Eukaryota; kingdom Metazoa; phylum Onychophora; class Udeonychophora; order Euonychophora; family Peripatidae; genus Epiperipatus; species Epiperipatus broadwayi. The sequence goes on along the minus strand of JAQFVV010000054.1, from coordinate 107,618 downwards.
ATCTTTTTCTAAATTGAATTATTTATTATCTGTTCAGAATTGGGATGAGATTTTTATGATAGATAATGTAAATGATGCATTTTTGGGGTTCCAAGCTATTTGTTTAGATTTAATTGCTAAAGCAAAGTTTCATTTAAAATTGACAAGTAAGAATAGAAGAAGATCTCTTTGGGTGACAGATGCGCTGGTATGTAAAATTAATCAGAGAAATGTGTTAAAATCTTTGGATGGCTCATCAGATGTTTTAAAAAAACTTAATGTTGAAATTAAGTCTGATATTAGAAAGTTGAAGTTTAGATATTATCAAGAATTTCTTAATGATAAAAATGTTTCTTTGAAATGGAGAACAATAAATTCTTTGATTAAAAAATCTTCTCCTGATCGTATTAAATGTATTAAATATAATGAAAGTTTAATTGAGTTACAGAATAATGAAAAATATTTAGCTGATCGGTTTAATGAGTATTTTGTAAATTTATCGATGCGTGATGTGCCTGAGCAGATTTTGTCTTCTTATTCAAGTTTGAATTCTTTTTTATATTCTGATGTTTCTGAATCTCAGTTGTCTGTAGCAATTGATAGTTTAAAAAATGTCACTTCTTTTGGACTAGATGGTATAACACCTAAGATGCTTAAAGAAAATAAGGTTGCATTTTTGCCTGTTTTAGTTCATTTATTTAATTTATCTTTGCAGTCTGGATCATTTCCAGAATGTCTGAAAGTTAATGTTATTACTCCTGTTTATAAAAAGGGTGATTCTACTCTTATGGTCAATTATAGGCCAATTGCTATTATTTCTGTTTTTTCTAAATTATTGGAAATGATTGTTAGGGATCAAATGTTGTCATTTCTGTTTAAAAATAAAATTTTATCTGACTATCAATATGGTTTTCTTCCTGGCAGAAGTACATTAGATGCTTTAAAACATCATGTTCAGTATTTAACATCTTCATTGGATCAGGAACTTAAAACATTGGCTATTTATCTTGATTTATCTAAAGCATTTGATTCTGTTAATCATAATATTTTGATTAAGCGTTGCTACTTGTATGGTTTTCGTGGATCTATTGGTAGTTGGTTGGAGAGTTATTTAAATGATAGGAAACAGTTTACTAATATTTATGGTACTATCAGTGATGTTGTCTTGATTAATTCTGGAGTTCCGCAAGGTTCAGTACTTGGTCCTCTATTGTTTTTAATTTATATTAATGATTTATTTTCATTGAAGTTACATTCTAAGATTTTTGGTTTTGCTGATGATATTGCTTTATCTTGCAATGCTGTTTCTTATAATCTTCTTGAAAAATTAGTGAATGAGGATTTGGACTCAATTGGTAAATGGTTGGCATATAATTCATTGTTGGTCAATTTAGATAAAACAAAAGCTATTCTTTTTTCTTACAAGCGTACTTTTTTTTCTCTTAAGATTAAAATTTGCTGTAAGTATATTTTGCATTATAATAGTATATGTACTTGTGAGAATATTCCTTTGGTAGATAATTATTGTTATTTGGGAATATATATTGACTCCAGATTGTCCTGGACAAATCACATTACCTATCTTTGTCAACGGTTACGTAATTTAAACTATATGTTTTATTATTTAGTTAAATTTCTTCCTAGGTCTGCTCTCATTTTTATTTACATTGCCTGTTATCAGAGTATTTTATCTTACAATATCATTATTTGGGGTAATGCTTCTCCACATATTTTATCTTCTTTGCGTGTTTTGCAAAATTATACTTTGCGCATTATTTTTGGTAGATCTCGTTCCTCTTCTGTTCGAGATATTTATATTGCATTTGGTTTATTTGATGTAAATCACTTATATCAATATAGAGTTATTTTTGATATTTTTTGTGCTAAACCTTTTCTGAATTCTAGAGTTTATGTTCTAAATACTCGTCTTTCTAATAAATTTCAATTACCTTTACCAAAATTTTTTAAGGAATCTAGTAGAAGACAATATGTTTATTCTGGGTCAAAGTTGTTTAATAAATTTGTATATGAATGTTCAATTGATCTGAATAATATTTCTTATATATCATTCAAAAAATATTTGTGTCAATGGTTGTGTAGTATGTATTAATTTTGGCATTTATTTTATTTATTTAATTAATTTTATTTATTTCCTAAACTGTTCTTTTGAGTTTTTGATTGTATTTTTATTTAATTTATTTTTACATGTAAATTCCACACACAAGATTTTTCTTGTTTGGAGTTTTTAAATATTTGTGATGTACTTTGTTTTATTTCATAGAATAAATTGAATTGAATTGAATTATTATTATTATTATTATTATTATTATTATTATTATTATTATTATTATTATTATTATTATTATTATTATTATTATTATTATTATTATTATTATTATTATTATTATTATTATTATTATTATTATTATTATTATTATTATTATTATTATTATTATTATTATTATTATTATTATTATTATTATTATTATTATTATTATTATTATTATTATTATTATTATTATTATTATTATTATTATTATTATTATTATTATTATTATTATTATTATTATTATTATTATTATTATTATTATTATTATTATTATTATGTTTTAAAGGTAACTTTATTCAAAAACAAGTGGTTACATTGGTTGTTGATTATACATAGTGTTATACATAGGTTTACACAGTTATTACATTACAGTCTGTATGTTTGATTAGAGTCTCTTTGCACTTAAAAATTGACTTTTTAGAACTTAGATAGTGGCTTTCACAATGTTTTAGATTTTTCCACACTTTATGAAATATTTATTGTCCAAGTTTATGTACAATATAAATCAATGATCATGGTTTCAGTAATTTTTTCATGTTCTTGCAACACTGAATTTCATGTTTGCCTTTGTCCTTTTCTATTATATCCTTTATTATAAAGTGGCCTGAATTTTAAAAAGAGACCATGTTGCTGCAAAGATATCAGGTGGTGCAATAATGCTGTCTCTTTCTTTTATTTTTTGCAATTTGTTCTTATAGGTGTTAGGGTGCCTTCTTGTGTTGTTCCCCAGTGTAAAAGTGCATCTGGTACACCAGAATGCATATAGGCTGAAAGTGGCTGCCCTTATGGTGGGTATTCCATTATTTTTGAATGTTTGTAGAATCTCATCTATTGTGGTTCCATTTTTCCTATATCCACCAACCATCATCTGTCTTACTTTTTCAAGTCCTGAACAATTATGTATGAAATGGTCCTGTGTTTCCTCATCCCTGTGACACAGCATACACAAGGGATCTATATTTATATAGAATCTTCTGTATCTTATAAAATGATTTGTAGGTAGTGCTTTCAAATTGACTTTAATTATGAAATCGTAAAATTTTGGTTCCAGGTACCATTTCCTAAATTTTTTAAGTAATTGGCTGTTATCAATTCCCAATACAGATATTTGGTTATTCTCAGATTGTTTTTGTGTTAGGAAATCATGTATTTGCCAATATGTATATTTTATTGGACTTTTCAGTGTTACTTTGTTTTTGATGCTCTCAATGCTTTCAAGCAACGTAAAGATATAATTGTTTGTAGGTGGTGGGCGATCTGTGGGTGTGATCTCCAATATTGGTTCAATATCTGGAAATCTTTTGACTATGGCTATTAGCAGATTTATTGTTTTTTGTGTCTGAAACACTGATATTGAGTGAAGTCCCAGACCATTCCATTTTGTTGGTTGGTTAAGTTGCTTTATTGAAATGGCAACTACTTTCCTGTTCCATAGTAGTTTGCTACAAAATGAATTAATTGAGGCTATAAATGGTTTTGTGAAACTGATTATTGGTAAATAGTAGCTTATTTTTGACATTATGAGTTGATTGAATAATGATATTTTTGCGTATATTGATAGATATGATCTGGATAATGATTCTGTGATTCTTTCTGCATCCACTTTGAGTTTGTTTTGTATTGTTGTTCTCATTTGATTCATTCCCAGATAAAATGGAAAACCTAGAAAACTGCTGGGCTTTCCTTGATAAATTTGTTTGTTTACTTTCCCTGTAAAAATTGTCCAAGCAGCTGACTTATTGATATTGATTTTAAGTTTGAATTTTTTTGTATATTCTTCTATGATGTTTTGTAGTGCTTGTAGTTGCTTTTTTGATGTTAAGAATATTGTGATATCATCCATATAAGCTATACAAGGAATGTATCTTTTGGTATTTGGTATTAACACTCCCTGTATTTTTTTTTCAATTTCTTCCAATAAGGGGTTTATGTAGAATGTGAACAGTAGTGTACTCAGTGGTGACCCTTGTGGTATTGATTGAGTGGGATAGAATGATGATGAGGTTCTTCCATTAAGTGTGATATGTACTTCTCTGTTTAAAAGTAGGTTGGCTATTGCATATAATATTGATCGTGGTATTTGTGTTTCCTTTAGTTGGTTTAGTAAGATTTTTATTGGTACAGAGTCAAAAGCACTTTCAAAATCTAGTTGTACTGCAATTGGAGCATATTTCTTCTTCTTAATTACTGAGTTAATTATAGTTTTAAAGATTAGTGCTGCCTGACCTGTGGATGAGCCTTTCTTTGCATACTGATGTTGTGATATTTTTGTCAGTATAAATGGTTCAATTTTCACCTTTATTACTTTTTCTAGCAGTTTAATTCCTAAAGGCTCCATTGAGATAGGTCTTAAGTTGGTGATCTTGGTAATAGGTTCTTGTTTTTTCATAAATGGTACCATTGATATCTTGTATAATCCCTGTATGCTATAAATTTTTTGTGATATTTGATTTGCCAATTGACACAGGTATGTATTTGTAATTTGGCTAAGATGTGCAAGTACAAACTGTGGAATGCCTGGAGGTCCTGGATGACATGTGGGTGGGATTGATTCTAACACTACCTTAAAATCCTCGATTTTAAATGGCATCTCATCTTCAGTTGTTCCAAAATAATCTTCTGTGGGTGTGAATTGTGCATGCTTAGTTAGCTTTGTTTTGAAATAGTTATATATAGGTGCAATCATGTTAAATCCTGCTGTAATCTTATTTTCCGATTCCAGCACCATGGGAACTTTATTTATGGATGGGTACCCCAAAGCCCACCTAATATATCCGTGTGTCCATGTGTGCGGCTGTGCTAGGCAAATTTTTTTCTTTTTTATGCTTAGATATTGTTTTAATTTATTGCAAGTCTGTTTATAGAGCTGGGTGAGTTTAATTATGTTTGTTTGATTATGTTGAACCGGTTTAGACAGACTGATTCTTTTGTATATTTCATCTGCTAATGTAATTAGCCTGGAGGGAGGGATTGATTTTTGTGTGATATGGTTTATATTAAATGAAAGCGTGTTAGTGTAAGCTATGTATCTGGATATCGGGTCTAATTCAAGTGATTTATTTTATTTATCATTATATAAATTTCTGGGAAAAAATGACTCCGTAGTATTGTCTGGTAGTAGGATCCTGATCATTTTTTGCAAATTAATTATTGCGCTGCGGTGTGTGTTTATGTTTAGCGTTATTATCTGCGCTGCATGGTCTGAAAAAGGGGTTGGGGAAAGTGCTATTTCTATTGAATGATGCAGCATTGGGGAATAAAACATTAGATCTATTAAAGTTCCGTGTCTATTGTTATAAAAGGATATAGAGTTAGGTGGTAGAAAATCTTCTGCACTCATGAGTGGAAATGTTAACTGGTGTATCCATTTCATAATAAATTTCTTATAACTTATGTTGAAATCTCCCGTAAGAATAGTTGGGTAGGGATTGTTTGAGAGGATTGAGTTAATTGTTGTTATTATTCTGTTAATTACAGTTGGCCCTGGTGGTATATATACAAATATAATATTTATTGAGAAGTTTTTATTATTGAATGTGGTTATTAATAGATTCGTGTCTATGTATATTATTTTAAACATTGTAAAGGGACTTCTTTGGCTAATAAATATTCCTGTTCCACCTGAGGGCATTAGTGTGTCTCTAGAGCATGCGCAGAAACCCATTTTACTCATAAGTTGTGCTGGATTTATCTGCGATCCGTTATAGATTTTCGTTTCTACGAGTCCTAATATGGTAGGTTGGAGTTGTTGTATCCAGTGATTGATTTCTTGTATTTTTTTCTTCGAGTTTAATCCCTGAACATTTATTGCGCCTATCTTAATTTTCATTGAGTTTAACTTATATTGCGAGGGAGATTTAATTTGGACCATGGTTTATTCTGCCATTTTTGTTTGCATGTTTTTTTCCTGTGGTGATTCTGTTTGTGTTTGGATACGTGTGCTATAGTGTGGTGTTTTTTTAATTTTTTTTCTTCTGGTGTGGTTAGTTCTATTTCCATCTCTTCTGCTGTGGTTTCTTCTGTTAAATTAATCTGATTATCTTCTTCCTCGTTCATTTTAATTTTCTTACTTTCTCTTGTTTTTTTTTTGTTTTATGTGTTTTCTTCCTGCTTTCAATTGATGTGCTTTCTAGCATTGGATAGTACTGTGTTATTTTATCCATGATTTCTGTGGTCGTTTTATTTATTATTATGCTTTCTGATTGCTCATCATTTTCATTCGTTTTTCCTTTAAGCTCTTTTGGTAGGTTCTCGTTTTCTTTTTCCTCCATTCTATTTAAATTGGGCGGGTTTTCACTGCTTTGATTTTCCTTATTTGTTTTAATTTCTCTTGTTGTTATAGTGTTTACTGGATTGCTAATTCTTTCATTTCTATTAGATATGTTGTTTTCCTGGGTGCTTTGTAGTGTAGGGTAGTTTAACTCGTCTAGTTGGTTATTTGTGTCTTCACTTTCTGTAACGTTTCCTGAGTTTTTTGATGTATTGTTTTTATTTTGCTGTGTTTGTTCATTGCATTCCGTTGCAATATGGCCTCTTCTTCCACAACGGAAGCAACCTGGCTTAAGCCCTCTGACGTAAATATATTGAAACGGTTGTCTTCAAGTCCCTCACTGTTTCACCAACCATCCTAATAACCCACTCGTCTGTGCTAAGTTCAAACCTGTTTAATAAGTCTAAATTAAGATTTGTAAGCTAAAAATTGCAATCACGGCTATATAAACAGCATTATATACGCACATACGAAAGAACGCTATAATTGAATAGTATTGCCAGAGTTATAGCGTATAATTTTATCGCGTAATATTTTTAAACTATTTTTAAACAGTAATAATGTAGCGTCAATTTATTAATTTATTACTTAAATTCGTATGTGGGAATATAATCCACCTATATTGAATATACATATATAGCATAGTGGCGTGATTAAAATATTTATTAAATTTTAAGTTTCATTTTTATTATAAACCAATTTAATGTAAAAACACATTGAAAGGGTGATTGATTGCAAATGCGCTGACAAGTTTCTTTTTAAAAAGAAAAAAGATTTTTTTTTCTAAAAATAAAAGTATTTTCGGAGAATTAAAAGTTTAGTAAAGTTTTTGCTGTAAACAATTGTATCAGTATATGCCACACCTGCCTTAGGTTTCTAAAAAGAAAAGCCAATTTTAAAATAATCTAGCTAATTGATTCTAAATTATTTTGGAGACCTCGCTAATTAAAAATATGTTTACAGCAGGGATTTTACACATAAATTATAAAATCAGAACAAAATTCCTGACTAATTAAAAATAAAATCTAATATCGGATTAAACTGATTAAAATTCGATTTAATTAAAAGTTGATAATCAGAGAAAAGTTATAACACCTAAAAGGAATGTCAGCATGTTTGAAGTCAACCATCAATTTCATAAGCAAATTAAAAATTTTGTAATCTTGATGGAGATGAAATTCCAAGGTGTGTGGGCTGATAAGGCGATCATTTAAAAAGGCCATGTAAAGTGGAGGAGCCATCTTAGATCTTTACTTTTTTGAAACCTTGACAGCTTGAATGCTACATCTGTGAAGTTTTGCCTTCTTTGATCATCGTTAAGCTTTGGAATCCAGCGTGTATCCTGAACCAAAAGCAACCGTGAACATTTTGACATCCAGTTAAGACAATAATTTTTATATCTGTGCGAGAGAAAATGTCGGGCTAAAACAGGCAGCCTTGGCTAAGCTCCAGAGTGAAGGCGACGGGCCTTTACTTCCATCCAAAAACCACCATCACCAGTATGCCGCCATAACAGCTCCGCTCTAACCGTGGGAAGAAGATGATGCCGCAAGCCGCCACAAAGACTCCCGTAACTCCAGCTCAAGTACTACAAGATGACCGGTAACCTCACCATTTCTAACTGCAGTTCAATATATTAATTTTCCTTTAAGTCTAGACTTATAAAATGTATTTTAATTCTAAAATCTTGAATTCAAGTAAATTGCTAAATGTAAAATTTTATTCTTAAATTTAATTATATAATTCTGACCTACTTTCTAATGTTTCCTAACTAAATGATTTTAATAATTTTATTTTCAATTTTCTCACTGCAGTTGTGACTATGGTTTCTTTATTTCTTTTTTATTTTAAAATATAAATTATATGCTAATGCCTCGAAACAGCGGGCATTCAATATTAATAATAAAGAGAAGAGAGAATGACCCCTCTTCATTTAATAATTATTTATCGTAGCTTAATGCACGCTGTTTCGAAACCCTCTTAAATAACTGTTAAGAATTGGCTATGTGCTGATTATTATTTTGACCTTGATTATTTAATTATTTGTTTGCAATTTTAAAATGGGAATCTTGTTTTAACCCAAAGTAAATTTCAATTTAATTTTCACTAAGCAATATCCAAGCCTTGAATAAGTATATTTGTTATTTATTTCATTTTGTAAAAGCCCTCCAAATATACTTTTCCCCTTTTTCTTTTTTATTAATCGCGTAATCAAATGTGTTATTTGAGATTGAAACTAGAAAGCAAAGAATATTTAAAAGTACGCCCACGTATAGCATATGATATTAAAAATGCTATATTAGAGTTGGCGCTAATGATTCCACTGATTAGCTATCGTTCTCGTGGCTAAATATTAAATTATTTCAACTCTTTTGCTTGGCGGATGTGATAATTTTATTATACATTTCAACTTTCTCGTTATGTTGCATTTTTCTTTAAGATGGGACTCGGAACGGCCATCCCTCTTACACTCCTTGGGTCGCACACGAATAAGACCTGACGTCAAATTCCAGGCAATAGTGTTAGCTACCCCAACCCTCTTTAGCAGCATGGCGATCGGTCATAGGGCTCCGGTGTTGATCACAAAACCCTAAATATTAATCCATCCGCAGAGCGACATTTAGTATAACTGTTTACCAGCGCTATAGCGCATTGGTTCTTTTGGTTGCCAACTCTTCCTCCCTTAAATTAAGTTTCAGCCATTGTCTGACATATTCAAGAGCTAGTTTCGGTCTCATGTACAATAGTTTGAAATAATAATATTATAGATATAATTTGACTTTAAATGTTTCACATATATGAGAAAACAAGGCTTCGTCTGATTGCTTAGCTGAAAACCATGGAATAAGAGGGATTAGCATAATCTGCCCCATAGCTACAATGCAGTGACTGATCAATAAGATAATAAAGCAAATGATGAAAACAATATTTAACTTCATCAAATAAAATAACAAATGTAAAATAATTTTAATTGTAAGGAGAGAAGGTTAAAGCGCTCTCCAAAATGTTAGATGCTACGCGCATTTTAATTGTAAAATGCAAGAATAATATAGATAAAATCGTCAAATTTAATCTGCAAAAATAAACATACAATTTAATAAATTACTCTGATCTCGATCTTATTTATTTCAATCCAATTCAAAATTCTCTATATTATATATGTGATTTCCGATGCATTAATTAGTTTTAAATATATACAGTTAATAAATTCCATTTTTTTTGTTATGAGTCTCATTGCTTCTCCGTGACCTATGTCGGCCATGTGGAAAGAGGTATACTACGTGTAAGTTCAAGGTGGTCATTCGTAGGGTCTTGAGTCTTGGAATCCTGGCTTACGAGTTGAAGTGCGGTCGGACTCGGGATGTTACAGTCCTAGTCTGGTCAGCTTCGGTCTCTTTTGCTTGGATTCTGAATTCTGTTACGCGAATGTACAAACTTGACTGTTACATAGTATTTTTTTTTTCACCGGGTTTGGACGCCCAAATCGTGGGGCTTGTAACTTATTTCCACCCCTGAAGAGACCAATGATCAGATACATATAAAATGAAATAAAAAAATTTTGCTAAAAAAAAAAAAAAAAAATTTTTTTTTTCAAATGACTTTTGGTAAATTTTGAGTTTAATTTTGTTAAGCTTTCTTGCTCACTGGTGACTGGCGCCCGAGGATGATTTAAATAAGCTATAGGTCATCCTCATATAAATTTGTCATCAGGGGTAGTGAGGAAAAACATTGGAATTTAAAAGGAAAGGAAAAACCGTTTTTTTTTTTTATGAAAATCATACTTTGTGAATTGGATTGAATAAGAATGAGAATGAAATTGGAAAGTGGGTCAAATACAAATTTTACCATTTGAAACTGGCACAGACGTATAAAACAAAATATTGTTACAATCATGAACGAATTTAAAATTAAATTTCAAAGCAGCTGGAAGAAACCGAGGGTGAGTCAACTTTTATTATTTATTTTTATAATTGTATTTATTAAACTTATGAAATAATGGGCGGGTCTTGCAAAATAAAAATAATAGCGGTATAAAGTGAGGCATCATAGTAGAGAAAGGCATCATAACAGGATGGGAGGTGAACCAGTCACTTTCATTCACGGAGTTTAGCCATCAGCCGTATATTCAATAAAGTTTTTTTTTTAGTAAATTAATCAGTATTGTTTTGAGATCTAGTTTAATAAGAAAAAAGAAAATAATAATAATAATATGGAGGAGGATCAAGAAATAATGAGTGAAGGGGAAGAAGTACAGAAGGAAATAGGAGGGAAATGTTTAGGGATCACGTTAAGGTCAGGGAGAAAGATCGCAGAAGAGAGAGGCAGCACAGAAGGGGAAGTGAGCCTTAGCCCTGATGAGGAAATTCCTACAGGAGAAGCTGCCATTATCTCAGAAGAACCAGTAAATAATGAAATAGAACATAAACAGGTGGAAGAGTCCAAAAATAAAAATTGGGATGTGAATTTTATGTTGGAGAGGATGACTCAAATTTTTATAAAGAGAGACGAGGTAAATAGTCAGAAATTAGAGGAGAGAGATCGAAAAAATAAGTTAGAAATGGAGCAGAGATTTGAGGTGTTGGGAAAGGAAATTAGAGAGGGAAACAAACGGTATGAGGAAGGGATAGTAGAAGTGAGACGAGAAATGGAAATGTAAGGCCAACGACTTGAAGAAAAGCTATGTAGGAGCTGGCAGGAGTTGTCCATCCGCTGCCAAGAAAAATATGAAGAAGTTCAAGTAGAGGTCACAAAAAAATTAAATCAAAACCGAGAAGAAACCAACAAGGAAATAGAATCACTAAAAGAACAACTAACAGATGTTAGAGGGCAGACCGAGCATCAGGAAATGGTTATGGAGGAGAAAGTCTCTAAAATGAGGCAAGATATCTGCCTAAAAATTGAAGAATACGAAGAGGGACAGAAACAGATCAGAGAGGAAATTTCTGAGTTAAAAGAAAACTTGAGTTATAGAAATCATGTTTTTGCCCAAGAAGAAAATGCCATTACAGAAGACATCCAGGAATTGAAGAGAGAAATTACACAAATAAGGGAAGCAAAAATGGACATTGTAGAATGTAACTTAACTACTGGTTCCCAAACCTACAACCAGGGCAAGACAAACATTGTACCAGATATTAGTAAGACTACAGATAGTGTAAAAGATACTTCTAATATAAGGGAGATGAAAATCAACATGGAAAACATTATGGATAAAGAATCTGAACACGGTTCCATCCCATGCAGGAGTGGTATAGAGTTAACACTAGAAAATAGAGAACCAACGATATATGAATCAGTGATATCATCAATGAATATACCCATGGGCTTGGCTAAATTTATCCAAGTAAAAGCTTTTAAGGGAGAAGTGGGAGAAAATCCAAAGGTACATTTAGAAAGCTTAAAGGAACTCTTCAGATTTCAAAAGGTCCTAGTAGCTGATCAGGTAGCATTGGCCATTCATTATTTACATGGATACGCAAAGTCTTGGTGGGACTGCTGTAGTGAATTTGCCAGAAGCTTAAAAATGCACCCAAGTCAGCCTCTGTTAAGACCAACAAACGAATGTAATGAGACATCTGAATCCGAGGATGATGATGACCTGTTGGGATATTGTTTTGGCTTTAGTAGTCACGAGCCAAGTATTAAACAACCCCCAGATCCTACTTAAAAATTTATTAGCTAAAAAAAAAAAAAAAGGATCTGTCCCTCTCCCCCAAAAAAAAAAAAAAAAAACAACATTAAATATATATACTGCATATTTAAAAAAAAAAAAAACTAACATGTCTACCCCCTTCTAACTGACGAATATCCATTTGGATATTAATTCAGATTTATTGAGATCTCATGATTTTTTATCGCGTAATATTTTTAAACTATTTTTAAACAGTAATAATGTAGCGTCAATTTATTAATTTATTACTTAAATTCGTATGTGGGAATATAATCCACCTATATTGAATATACATATATAGCATAGTGGCGTGATTAAAATATTTATTAAATTTTAAGTTTCATTTTTATTATAAACCAATTTAATGTAAAAACACATTGAAATGGTGATTGATTGCAAATGCGCTGACAAGTTTCTTTTTAAAAAGAAAAAAGATTTTTTTTTCTAAAAATAAAAGTATTTTCGGAGAATTAAAAGTTTAGTAAAGTTTTTGCTGTAAACAATTGTATCAGTATATGCCACTCCTGCCTTAGGTTTCTAAAAAGAAAAGCCAATTTTAAAATAATCTAGCTAATTGATTCTAAATTATTTTGGAGACCTCGCTAATTAAAAATATGTTTACAGCAGGGATTTTACACATAAATTATAAAATCAGAACAAAATTCCTGACTAATTAAAAATAAAATCTAATATCGGATTAAACTGATTAAAATTCGATTTAATTAAAAGTTGATAATCAGAGAAAAGTTATAACACCTAAAAGATATGTCAGCATGTTTGAAGTCAACCATTAATTTCATAAGCAAATTGAAAATTTTGTAATCTTGATGGAGATGAAATTCCAAGGTGTGTGGGCTGATAAGGCGATCATTTAAAAAGGCCATGTAAAGTGGAGGAGCCATCTTAGATCTTTACTTTTTGAAACCTTGACAGCTTGAAGGCTACATCTGTGAAGTTTTGCCTTCTTTGATCATCGTTAAGCTTTGGAATCCAGCGTGTATCCTGAACCAAAAGCAACCGTGAACATTTTGACATCCAGTTAAGACAATAATTTTTATATCTGTGCGAGAGAAAATGTCGGGCTAAAACAGGCAGCCTTGGCTAAGCTCCAGGGTGAAGGCGACGGGCCTTTACTTCCATCCAAAAACCACCATCACCAGTATGCCGCCATAACAGCTCCGCTCTAACCGTGGGAAGAAGATGATGCCGCAAGCCGCCACAAAGACTCCCGTAACTCCAGCTCAAGTACTACAAGATGACCGGTAACCTCACCATTTCTAACTGCAGTTCAATATATTAATTTTCCTTTAAGTCTAGACTTATAAAATGTATTTTAATTCTAAAATCTTGAATTCAAGTAAATTGCTAAATGTAAAATTTTATTCTTAAATTTAATTATATAATTCTGACCTACTTTCTAATGTTTCATAACTAAATGATTTTAATAATTTTATTTTCAATTTTCTCACTGCAGTTGTGACTATGGTTTCTTTATTTCTTTTTTTATTTTAAAATATAAATTATATGCTAATGCCTCGAAACAGCGGGCATTCAATATTAATAAGAAAGAAAAGAGAGAATGACCCCTCTTCATTTAATAATTATTTATCGTAGCTTAATGCACACTGTTTCGAAACCCTCTTAAATAACTGTTAAGAATTGGCTATGTGCTGATTATTATTTTGACCTTGATTATTTAATTATTTGTTTGCAATTTTAAAATGGGAATCTTGTTTTAACCCAAAGTAAATTTCAATTTAATTTTCACTAAGCAATATCCAAGCCTTGAATAAGTATATTTGTTATTTATTTCATTTTGTAAAAGCCCTCCAAATATACTTTCCCCCTTTTTCTTTTTTATTAATCGCATAATCAAATGTGTTATTTGAGATTGAAACTAGAAAGCAAAGAATATTTAAAAGTACGCCCACGTATAGCATATGATATTAAAAATGCTATATTAGAGTTGGCGCTAATGATTCCACTGATTAGCTATCGTTCTCGTGGCTAAATATTAAATTATTTCAACTCTTTTGCTTGGCGGATGTGATAATTTTATTATACATTTCAACTTTCTCGTTATGTTGCATTTTTCTTTAAGATGGGACTCGGAACGGCCATCCCTCTTACACTCCTTGGGTCGCACACGAATAAGACCTGACGTCAAATTCCAGGCAATAGTGTTAGCTACCCCAACCCTCTTTAGCAGCATGGCGATCGGTCATAGGGCTCCGGTGTTGATCACAAAACCCTAAATCTTAATCCATCCGCAGAGCGACATTTAGTATAACTGTTTACCAGCGCTATAGCGCATTGGTTCTTTTGGTTGCCAACTCTTCCTCCCTTAAATTAAGTTTCAGCCATTGTCTGACATATTCAAGAGCTAGTTTCGGTCTCATGTACAATAGTTTGAAATAATAATATTATAGATATAATTTGACTTTAAATGTTTCACATATATGAGAAAACAAGGTTTCGTCTGATTGCTTAGCTGAAAACCATGGAATAAGAGGGATTAGCATAATCTGCCCCATAGCTACAATGCAGTGACTGATCAATAAGATAATAAAGTAAATGGTGAAAACAATATTTAACTTCATCAAATAAAATAACAAATGTAAAATAATTTTAATTGTAAGGAGAGAAGGTTAAAGCGCTCTCCAAAATGTTAGATGCTACGCGCATTTTAATTGTAAAATGCAAGAATAATATAGATAAAATCGTCAAATTTAATCTGCAAAAATAAACATACAATTTAATAAATTACTCTGATCTCGATCTTATTTATTTCAATCCAATTCAAAATTCTCTATATTATATATGTGATTTCCGATGCATTAATTAGTTTTAAATATATACAGTTAATAAATTCCATTTTTTTTGTTATGAGTCTCATTGCTTCTCCGTGACCTATGTCTGCCATGTGGAAAGAGGTATACTACGTGTAAGTTCAAGGTGGTCATTCGTAGGGTCTTGAGTCTTGGAATCCTGGCTTACGAGTTGAAGTGCAGTCGGACTCGGGATGTTACAGTCCTAGTCTGGTCAGCTTCGGTCTCTTTTGCTTGGATTCTGAATTCTGTTACGCGAATGTACAAACTTGACTGTTACAATATAGTGTAGCTTCTTCATCGGTTATGTGTGTGGGGATATTCTCCGGGTCTACTTGTTTATTCAATTTAATTTTGAATTCAAAGCTATTGGTTAGTATGGGAATTGCTGCTTCTTTAATGTATTTTTGCTGGAAGAAAACGACTTTTCCAAAAGGATTCATCATTTTTTGGAAATCTTCCATGTTGTAGCCAAAATACGTATTTTTTAAAATTCCGGAGATATTTTTATATTTATTCTCATCGACTATTATTAGTGCGAAATTATTTAGCGTCTTAATTCGGTTTCTAAATTGTTCTCTTTGCTCATTTTCATAAAACTGGACCGCCACATATCTGCTATTTGGATGGTCGCCTATGCATTGTACCGATTCAAACATATTATTTTCATGCAGTGTTTCTATTAGAAGGGATTTGGGGAAACTGTATAGTGTGCAAAGACTATCTGTTACAGCGAGTACTATTGATTTATCGGTGAAGAAACGTTTAAACGTCAGGAAAAGTGATCGAGGTATTGTTTTGTTGAACTTCTCTCCAATTTGCTCCAGCATTTCATCAGTCCATTCAATATGAGGGGGAGGGGGATCATTTTTATTTTGATCCATAAGATTCAAGTTTTCCAAATCATCTGCTGTTGTTTTCCTGAACCTAGGACCTTTTGCCGGGCTTACGTAATCTTGGGCTTTTTTTGCTATAGCAGCATATGATTTTCTTGTGCCCTGCGATGGACAACCCACCTGGTTAATCAGTTGAGCGGTCGGCATTTTAAGTTTTCCAATTAAAGGTATGTTTAAATTCCCTTTTTTTTTTTTAAACAAACACTAGTATATATAACCAAAACAATTCAGTTATCCGCAAAATTATAGAGTTTTGTATATTTGATTTTAAATCTACTCTTATTAAAAAATTAAATTTGCCTGAGATTTTGGCATTAGTTATTAGATCCGCTAGCTTTTAACTAAGCGTTTGTCTATTAGCGTTAGGTGCGGTTTTACGATAAAAAAAAATCTTTGGATTTCTCTGTCCTTTTTTTCTTTTTTTCAATCAAAATAAATATTTGAGTGTTTTAAATTGTTTTATTGGACATTTCTATTTGTTATTAGCAAATAAATCTGCATTTTATTAACAAAAAGCTAAGAGGTTCTTTGCTTACCTGCTACTAGGTTTGTATCCAGGTGGCGCTCTATTATTATTATTATTATTATTATTATTATTATGTTAATACGGGTTAGTTACCATATTGATCATCTTGAAATTAAGAAAATTACTGATCATAAAGATTTGGGTATAATCTTCACAAGCAATTTTACTTTTAATAACCATATAACATATTCTGTTAATAAAGCATTTAAACTCATTGGCAGGATGCTTAGATCAAAAATTGTTTTTGATTTCCAGACTAATAAATTAATATTTAATAGTTTGATATTGCCAATTTTACACTATGGATCCATTATATGGAATTCTATAAATGAAACGAATATGAAAAAAATACAAAAGGTTTATGATAAATATTGTAAATATGTGTATAAAACTTCATTTCATAATAATAATGAATTGTGTGTTAAGAGAATATTATCTGATATGTGTTTTTTATATAAAATGATAAATGGCACAATAACTTTTGATAATTCAGTAACAAATCTGCTATATAAAATACCAACTTTCAATAGCAGAAATCACAAACTTTTTCATTTACCATTAATTAAACATAAATGTGTAAAAAATGCACCTGTCTATAGATTACAAAATGAATATAATGATATGTTTAGTGATGTAGACTTTACATCAGATTTTAAAATATTTAAAAAGTATATATTTGATTCATTAAATCAAAATTTTATGTAAATTTTAATTTTAATCATTGTAAACGTTTTATTGGCTTTGTAAGCTGTTGTTTACTAATAAACTGAATTGAATTGAATTGAATTATTATTATTATTATTATTATTATTATTATTATTATTATTATTATTATTATTATTATTATTATTATTATTATTATTATTGTTATTATTCACTTAAATTTGACCTTTGAGTTCCTTTTTCAAAATTCTACTGTCTTCCAGGAGACTTATATTATCACAATGGAAACTCTCTTTTATATATCTTCTACTTTATTTTCACAGTCTACATTTTTTATCCTTTACATCTTTTCTCTTATTTTTTCTTTATCTGGTTTCTGCTACTAAAATCATCAGTGAGTTGAATATTCTGGCACCTTACTGATGACAACAGTAGCAGAAACTGGTCTGGGGTTGGGGATATTTTCAAAGCTTTTTAAGAGCTTATTTTGCGAGCTCTATATAACATTTGTAAATACAAGCTTATTAAATTACATCATGTGACATCTGACTTGATTTTTTTTTGTTATTAAGACTTTGGTGATTTTATATTGCTAAACCTATTAATATATGGTGTATTTGAACTTAGTTCAGTCCCATATCACTATTTAAGTTAGATAGCTTGATTGGAAGACATATGGATGTCTGAAAATTTCAGAGTTTCTGCTTAATAGTTATACATTAGATAAAATTTTGGGTTTGTTTTAGTATTTTTAATTTAATGCTTGAATATCCTGGCACCTCACTGATGATGCCAGTAGCAGAAACTTGGGTTTGGGGTTATTCTCAAATCTTATTAAGAGTTTATTTTGTGAGCTCTATATATAATAATTATTACAAAATATTTTATAAAAATAATCATAAATATTGAATTTACAAATTTGTTTATATGCCCAAGATCAAAGAATCTAACAATCAGTGGCATTCTAGTCTTTGAATGGCTTATTTATAGTTTTTCCTTGTGGATTATGAACAACATTAGATTTTTATAACTAACAAGTTAATATTCAATTTAATTGCAGTTTTTACCATCAAGTGAGCATAAAACTGGCTAAATAGTGCTAAAGAAAACCACATTTTAGTAATTTAAAGCACATCAATACCATCATAGTAATCTGCAATGTATTACTACTCTGAATCATTTAGTTAAAAGACTGCACTTAATATTTTAAATAAATAGAGTTTCATTAAGTGGCACCTTTTTAAAATGATACACAAAATATTTATAGAAATTAATATATATATATATATATTGTAACCAGTTGGGTTACATGGTACACCCATAATAATATAGTGTGTGTGCATATATATATAGTAAAGGAAAAGTAGAAATAAACACAGACATAAATTTTTGTAGATATTTTTTTTATATTTCCTAAAATAAAATAATAATAAGTAAAGGGTTAAATAACTCTGGGTTTAAAGAAAAATTTCATTGTGAAATAAGTATTTTAAAAAGATCTGATAAATAATATTTGTAATTCTGATTTTGAAATTAACAAAAAAAAAGCATAATTTATTTTTTAAAATCTTTTAATTAAAACGTGTACAAAATATCTTTTTAAATTAATGCTTGTTTGCATTTCTACTATGTAGTTAAAATTCTTTGGAGATTAAAAATTCTAAAGGATTATCACACCTTTGGTCAAATTCCAAAGATTAAAGTAAAAACATGAAGACTGATAAAAAAAATATCAGTTAGTTTGGCTTGCAGTTTTGTAAGAGTTAGCAGAAGAGCTAGCTGTAAAGTTGGCTGAAATATTTTGTGAAGAGTTGGTAACTGTAGCAGAAAATGGCCATAGTAAAGCTAGCTGCAAAGATGGCTAGAATAATTATCAAGAGAACTGCCATGAGGATTTAAGAATGCAAGGAAGTGACTGCTCTACAATTCACTGGAGGAGTTTGAATTTACATGGAGGAAACGGGTCAAGATTCTAATTCATAGCCTTAAAAGTGTTCTGGAAAACAGCTTTCTGACCTGAAAGTTACAAAAACCAAGTATAAGTGGAACTGACTACAGAAGGGAAAAAAGCCAACTATACCTGAATTATGTACTTTTACATGACAATGACAACAAACCTGGATTACATTTCTGATGGACCAAAAACCAAGCTTATCAAGAGAAAGCTTGAAGAAATTGGTGTACTTATGCTGCTGTTTATCAATACATGCAGGGAAACACAGATAAACACATCGCATGTATATACAGTGAGTTATTTTATTTTAACATTCCTTAAAATGATTTTTAAAAAAATTAACAACTAAAAGCAAAACAAGTAAATAATTTGATTGAGTCAAGTCTCTAAAAGAAAAACGATTTGATATATATTTAAATAAATTGTTTTGGTAAAGCCTTATTTAAAAAATGACATTAAAAGAAGAGTATATAACTTAAATGCAAGCATAATTTTGTTTGAATTAAAATTGAAAAAGCAAATCTTTAAAAATGGTCTGAAAATGCTGATAATTAATCAACAAGTACCTGTCAAACAAAAGTTGACTTTATTTAGTTTGATAAAAAAAAAAGAACTTAATAACTGAAGTTAAATTTTAAATTATATATTTTGTTTATACACATGTATATGTGTGAAATTTATGTGTTTTCCAAATCAATTAATTATAAAAAAATATAATATTATTGGAACAAGTTGAAATAGATAAAAGTCAGTGCGCGCATATACATGCACACTCATATATGTAAAATTTTAATATTTTTTTGTTATTAAATGTCAATTCATTTATTGAATATTAATTGTATATTATAAATCATGCATCTGTGTGCATATATATGTAAACCATAGTAATAAACTGAATTGTAGCTTGTAATTTTGTAAATTAATATAATTTAAATTTTGAATAGTAATTATGTAAATTACAAATGTAATAATTATTTTATGTTTAATTGAAATGTCTTCATCATATATTATAAAATGCATGTCTGTGTACAGATATATGTATGCATTTATAGATACCCATTAAGAAATAATGCAGTTAGTGTAATAATTTGAATTTTGTAGTAATCTTGTAAATTACAGAGAGATGACTTTATTATTATGTATCATTCAAAATCAGAACCCTTAACCTATAAGACCTTAATCATTTATTTTTTTGTTATTAATAAACTTATATTTAATTGTTAAAATTGTATTCCATCATCACTTGTTCACATACAATAATAGAGCTTGTATTCTCTGAGCTAGATTCATGCACGGATAAATGGGATGTGTATTTAGTGCTTTTGGGCATCCAAAGATGATCAATCATCATCCTGGTTGGTGCAAAAGAGGATACTCTTTAAACCCCATGCACTATATTTTATTTTAATCTTATTAAAAATTTAAGTTTATAGTTGGCCAGAACATTAATGGTACTTGGGCGGCCACAGCATTGATGATGATTAGCATGTTCTAAAGGTCCCAGAATTATTGTTTTGATTTCTGATGCTTATGTATTTTAATGGATAGGCACTAAGCTGGAGCATCCAAGTTATGTTTAAATAATTGTCCAAAGTGGCAAAGGCTCAATAGTTAGCCTGGTCTAATCCAGTCACAAGGTTGACTGTTGATTTATATTTTTTATGGTTTAAATTCAGCCACAAGATGGACTGTTGATTTTATTTTGATATATTGTACTGATTTGTTTATTCCCATCAATGATGATGATGGATGATTATTTCTCTCGAGTATTTACTTGTACTTATTTTTTAAATTATAATGCTGATGGATTTATAGCTGCTCTTCTGAGTTAGCTTCTGATCACCAATAATCTCTCAGGGATTCTCTAATCTCATTTTATTATAAATATATATTACTTATAAATACTTTTGTAAATTAATGATTTTGTATTGACTTGGGGTTGATGATGATTTTGCCTTCACTCCATGTTTATTCCTTTCTTTCTTTTGATACCCCCATCCCATTACAATGTATATATTAATAGAATCAAGTCATACATCACATGACTTATGCAATTTGTATTTACAAATATTTAAAATAATGTGCCACCACTTTTATATCTGAATAATCATACGCTGAGAATTAAAAATTTTTAAAAAAATCTGGAATTATTATCATATGAGGGTGCCACTAGGAAAAGAACCTAGAACCACAAAATTTAGAAAAATCCCATATTTGCAATTGATATTTTGTATATATATGACAGATTAACCCAATTTCTCTCAACAATCCCATTTTAACATGGACGGATTTGATACAATAAGAGGTTTTATTGTTTAAAGAACAAATGCAAAAAAAAAACATATACACTTTCATAATCTTTAACCAATGATACACTTTATTATAGTTTCATTTTTTTTATTTTGTTTATTCAAGACCATTAACAAAACAAATCTCTAATAACCCCTCTATATCTTCCTGCTTTTTCTTGACTCTTTACGTAACTAATGTAATCTTTCTCTTTCTTCTTTTCTCTTTTTTTTTTTCAATTAAAAAAAAAAAAAACAAAGGCAAGAGCAATATATATTTTGTTTTCAAAGGAACATGCATTTTTACTTAAATAAACATCCAAACTGAGCCAAAGCTTGATTCGTATTAGGAATAAGTGGCTTACTATTAGGAATAAGTTATAATACAAGACCCCTACCCTCTCTTTCAATATTTTCTCAACCCTTGATACTTTTCATTTTGCTTTCTAAATCATTTTTAATTCTATTCTGATAACATTCTCATGGATTCATTTATCAGATTATTAGGTTTTCTTAATCTCACCCAATAGCCCTGAAAATTTAGTCAAAATTTAGCTAAACTATTTATAAAGAAAAATTAAAACGTACAAATAATTTACGTATTTTAACTAAACAAATTAATTAATGTAGATATTAACATTATTAATATTAAAATAAAATCCCCTTCCATTGTCGTAACTCATAGTTCATTAATGATTAAATGCAATCCTAAACGAATGTGTAAATTTGATAATGTCTACAGTTCAATCAATAAACATAAAGTTTCCATTACCCTTATCAATCAGTGCACATCCATAAGTGTTTCTTCGTATCTCTTGGGAGTTGAGTCTCAGCAACTAATTTTGTTCCATGGCTAGTTCCACTTTCTCCTATGTGGTTTGATATTTTTTGAGATGGTTTCACAGTTCGATGAAAATCTAGGAATAGATCAGTGCCCTGGCTGTGAACGGATTCTATTTCGTTTTAACCTTCGATCATTTTATTTCACTTTTTTTCTTAATAGTTTTTCCTTTTTTTATTAAAAAGCTAATAATAATCCTCACAATAGGTTCTTCTCTCTATTTATAGTCCTTTTCTTCATTGTCCTTTTCTTTGATCACGTTCCTGGCCAGTGATTGCATTCCTTTCATTTTTTTGTTTTTAACACCTTGCTAACCAGAAGTCATGACAATAGATTAAATTACAATTCTTTTTTTCTCCCCCCCCCTTCAGATTAGAAAATTAAAATAATTAATTACGAAATTGTTTCCAAAAACTTTAAATTTTTTTTCTATCACTTTTGATTTAATCTCTCAATCCAATTAAAAAATAACTAATCTACCACTTTGCTTTTTTTTTTCTTTTTTTTTTAAATCCCAATAAAAAACGAATAAATAATACCAAAAAAAACTTTCTATACACACAGCTTTTATTTCCTATTTTCTATCTAACGAATATGTGTATATACATATATTTACATACACACAAAGAACATAACATGAGCCGATCAAAATTATCGGCTCAATAAATAGAATGCTAATAGCTCTTAACAAGCTTATTTGATTATTATCATTATTATTTTTTATGATAAATGCCACATGAGAATGCATTACCTGTCCCCAGACTGATTTCGAGCTATGGCTCTTATCAGTGAAGAGCTATGACATCAGATTCAAAATACCAACTCAAGCCCAGCATTTATCTAATACTTAACTATTAAGTAGAAGTTTGGAAATTTTCAGACATCTATATGTCTTCAAATCCAGCTATCCAAATGAAACAGCCATATGGGACTGAACTAAATTCAGTTACACCATATATATATACAAAAATATTTCAAGTGCATACCATTATCTGAAATAAATTCCAAAATATTATATATATATTACATTCAGTTGCATAAACTACTATATGGTGAAACCTCTGCGTGATTTAGTGCAGTTAGTAGAGCATCTGACTTGGGAATTGGAAGGTCCCAGGATTGATCCTGACCCTTACAGGTCTGCTGCTTGAACTTCATATGAACACCTGAGCAATAATGCCCTATGCATTTTTTATATTGTGAAACTATAATAACTTTTAATCATGTGTAATCCCATATGTTATTTGAATATAATATATTCAACAACTACATTACCCAAATAAATGAATATACATTTTGTTGGAATATATTTTTGCAAAATAACTTGTATATGAAAATCTTGTATATAGTATATACACCTTTTGCATGATTGTTACAGGCATGTTTATGTTAAATCTAAATTTAAGCTTACTAAATTGTCACCACTTTCTTGAGCTATGGTATTTTTGTTAAAGCCCTGTACAGTTTAGCATGTGTAAGAGAATCAAACTCTGGAATATGGGATCCTAACATCGGTTCCAATACTGGTACTTCCAGTCTTTATACTTCACATGATCACCATTTCTTATTCTTGCTCATAACTGTTATTAAAATGGGCAAAGTTTTCCATACAGAAGTGCCACTGAGTGTCAGCCAGAGTAATCGATGGTTTTCAGAAGATCTTGTGCATAAAATCCCTATCTAGTACCTACTCATCCAATAACCCCAGACCAGTTTTTGGCTTGTGGCCTTCATCAGTGAGGAGCCTTGGATATGAGAGCACTGCACCGAGATGTTGTGAATTTTAAAGCAATAAAGTCATTCAAATATTTATTTTTATTTATTAAAGTTAGAAAGTTTATTAAGTTATTGGGTAATAGTAGCAATAATAATTTATTAAATTTTGAAAATAATAATAATAATTAAGCCATTAAACATCACATGACCACACCTCTTATGCTTCTGTATAACTGTTGTTAAAACAGACAAAACTCATTATACGTATTGCCACAAACAGCAAGCTAGAGTAATCAATGTATGCCAGAAGGCTTGTGCATAAAATCCCCATCTAGTGCCTACTCATCCAATATCCCCAGACTAGTTTCTGGCTTGTGGTCTTCATTAGTGAGGAGCCTTGGATCTGAGAGCACTGCACCTAGGGTTGCATTAGATCCTAAGATCTAGGTCCAGTGCTCTCAGATCCAAGGCTCCTCACTGCCGAAGACCACAAGCCAGAAACTAGTCTGGGGACATTGAATGAGTAAACACTAGATGGGGATTTTATGCACAAGCCTTCTGGCATCCATTGATTACTCTAGCTTGCTGGGTGTGGCAGCACGTATAGTGAGTTTTGCCTGTTCTAATAATAATTAACATAAGTGTAAAGTATATATTGTCAATACATACTATAAAAATAAATCAATTGTAAATAAATAATTTATTTTTATTATAAATTACATAAAATAATTAAGAAAAATAATCAATCTATAAAATCGAAAAAAAAAATTCAACTGCTGAAAGGAAATATAATATTAGCAAAAAATAAAACAACTTGTTATAGCCTAAGGTTAGGAATAAAAAAACTAATGGATTTGATTCAATAAATGTTTATATATAAAGTAAAAGTGTGAAATTACTATAAAATAAAATTTATTTTATTGCAGTTTTAATATATATATATTCTAAAAAGTATATTCATTAAAATAGTTAAAAATTTTATTGATGTAAATGTAATTTTCATTTACTGTATTTTATCCTATGCAAAATGGAATTTATTAATTTTTGAAACCGTTGTGAGATTTTGATTGACTTTTTGATGACGTCAGGATGTTTTGCTATTTTTTTTGTCTGCAATGTAAATTAGATGGAACGAGTCTGTAAATTAATGTAAATTATTGATCAGCTTTCATATTTTTTATTAATATATTTTATATTCACATGATCATAAATTTTGTAATGCGTTTCTCCAGAACGTGTTAACTTTTAGATAATTTGAAAATTTATCGATTAAATTATATAAAGGTGAATTAGCCTTCGCACATTTATTGCTGAAGTAAATCTCAACAATACCCAGATGGCTTGTTAACAATTAGGTGATGAACGTTTGAGTCCTTTTCTATTTTTGTTTCACTTTCTAACTTAATAATAGCAAGAAACCCATTTACTGACTCTTATTGAATGTTTTGGCTAATTTGACTATGGGTCATTTACCGGCAACAAAATTCTAAGCCTGTTAGAAAAATTTTCTATTTGAATTTGAGCCCATGTAAATATGCATAACTGGCCAATATGTAACATTGCAACCTAAAACTATGTATATATATATGTTAAATCATAAATGCACATACCTGATTGGTTATGATATGAAAATTACATAATTTCAGCTTATGCTTAAAAGTAACCAATTGAATATTAACAAACTGCTATCAAAAATGAAAGTCCATTTATTATCTATGTGTTACTTTAATTGTAGATTACTGTTACTATATTGGGTAATTTTGAGTTATAATAGGTAATGGAAAAACTTATTTAGCCTCACGGAGATTGTCAATTAGTAGTCACTGGTAATTTCCTGGCAACATCAAAGACAAAGGTTATCTCTGTTTACATGGATAAAATCTTATTTCTGTTCTTTATTAGAATAATAATCCATGGAAAATATTTAATATATATAAGATTAAAATAAACAGCATTAAATAACAAACTATAAACAGAAATAAATTCTTACCACGAATACACTGCTCTCTTTTAATGCATCAGATTCCATTGTCAAAGCTATTAAATACTGTTGATGAAAATTAAAATATAACACTTTTATTTATGTTTTCAACTCTTATAAAATTATTTAAATTAACCAACAGCATCACTGAGCATAAAATTTAAATCAGGATTCATATAAAAGTTTGAAAATTGAATAAACGTAATTCATTATTATTCATTACATTTGATAACTATGTCACTGGAAGTAATTGTATTAAATCAAAGCCAAGTAATTGATGTATATATATAATGAAAAAAAGTCTTTTTTTTAATAATTTTATATGTTCAGGGGGGAAATATAGTTAATGCTCTGCATATCAACTATACTAATGGTCAGGCCAGGATTGACTATAAATACACAGACTGTGGCCACCTTTAAAGACTCTTACATTCTATGACTACTAAAATCAAAATATCTCTTCTGTGAATACTTTTTACTTATACTGGGTATAAAACATGGGTGCCATCCAGAGAATTAACTGGAATATCTCCAAGAGAAGATTGTAAATGCTTCCAGTACTTGGTTCCTCAGCTAGTTCAAATAATAAAACTCCCATCATTTTGGCTATCAGATATTGAATGTTTTAAAAACAAAACACTATAATTAACAAACTTTGTCTTAACTAAATTTTATACAGTGAGATTCAGAGAGAAGAGAATTCAGGCAAGATTAGCAATTAAATAAGATATTTATTTCCATAATTAACTCATAAAAAATTATAATGAATGAATTATGAGCAAATGTTTTAGCAATGACAGGTCAAGGTTTTGATCACATCTCAGGCTATCAATAAATTTATAGCAACTGCATTGTGAAAATCTGAATGAATGCCTCTTTTGTGAGTCCAGCAGGGAATGGTGATATTATGGCATCTGCAAAGTTTCCCGTACATTGCTAGAAGTCCATGATGGTGAATGCTGCAAAACTCAGAAATATGACAGCAAAATTACAGCAGTAGAATAGCTTGAATCTAAATAACTTAATTAACTTCAATAACTGAACTAATAAAAATTTGTTAACTTACATACTCTTGACCAACCATCGATTGAGTTCGCCCACATCATTAATCAGCTTTAATCTTCTTTTCTTTTGCTAATTAATTGAATCTTCTTTTTTAATCAATGCATTAATTCTCTAATGGCTGGCTTACTGATTTTCAGTAAAAAAAATCCCTTCTTAATCAAAAATCATTTTAACATTGACTAAAAATAAAAATTATTTTATACTTAATTACATAACTTTACATTCCATTTCATATTTCAAATGAATCATTAACTTTTTGAATAAAATTTTTAATTACTCTTTTTTTTTTTTTTGGAAGTTTTACAGATAAGCAAATTTTTTTGACTTTATTTGATCAATGATTACCTTCATTAGATTTTCTTTCCAATAGAAAATCTAATTAAATTCTTAAATTATCATATTTTTTTCTTTATTCTATTTTTTTTTTTATTTGTTTAAATCATTTATTTTAAAGCAATTCTGGTATAACTTGTCTAGAATTTTATTCTTTTTTTTTGTTAAATTTTAAATTCTGCATTTTAATTCATCTGTACTTGTCAAGCATTGGTGGTCAAGAGGTCAGCGACGGCTGCTTTACAAGCAGTTGTCCCGGGTTAGCGAGTTTAACTTCCTGGCTGATGCTATGACACATGAGAAAAAAAATCATCTGTACTTGTGTACTATACCTACAATGAAGAGAAGATTGGAGGCCTTGTTACATGTGTAATATTGTGATTGAAAGAAAATAAATCATGTGATGTATATTAAAAAATGTGTGAAAACATGATTTTTTTTCAAAACCTGCTTTGATTTGTGTTATTTTGCTTTATTTATATTTGATAGTTGTAAAAACCTTTTTTCCCAAAATCTACTTGGATTACTGTTATTTTGGTTTTTTATATTTGACAATTGACAAAAACTTGTTATTATTTCTGCAATGAAGGAAAGATAGGCAACTTTTTCACGTGTAATCTTGCAATTGAAAGGAAATAAACCCTGTGGTGATGTATATTGAAAAATGTGTCAAAAAGGTGATTCTTTTTATAATGGCATATTACTTTTAAGAAGTATGACAAGAATTCATCTGATATGTTTGTTTACATGCTTTAATATTCTTATTGAATTCTTTAAATTTTTCATTTCAATTTGATTTGTAGTAGATTTTAAATATGCTTAGAAAATATGTGAAATATAATATTAAAATGCCTCTCATGTAATTTCCAGAAGTCGATGTGGTTGTGAATATTTTTACAAAACATCTTAAAAAGTTCAGCAATCTATGAGACTGAAAAAAATGTTTATTTTTATTTTATATCTATAGTATCTATTTTTTAAAGCAGAATTATTTACAATAAAACAAGATTTTTCTTCTTCTCCTTTTTCTGTTTGTTAAACAATTTGATAATTTTAGCTTTTGTTTTTTCAAAGTAAAAATTAGTCCGGATATTACTTCTCTAGTAAGCACCAATGAATTTTTAAACTATTTAGAACAGACCACAAAAGTTCTATCTGCAAATATAGCAGATCAAATAAAAAACCTGAATTTGGTCATTGTGTATTCAATCTGGGGCTCAAATCTGGGACAGTTAATTAGATCAGAATGATATTTAAGCCAATCTAGCTAGTATTCTTAACTGCAATAAACAAGGAAGAAAAACAACAAGCTTTCATTACCCCCCCCCCCCAATTGTCAGTTGCAAAAACTTTGTTTTGTTTTTTTCCAAAAACTGCTTTGATTGCTGTTATTTTGCGTTCTTTAGATTTGCCAATTGATGAAAGCCTTTTTTCACCAAGGAAAAATCAACAAGACCTAATTCTTCCTTAACAGTGGATGTTTGGTGGTATATGTAG
This sequence comes from Epiperipatus broadwayi, assembly GCA_028023455.1. NCBI lineage: Eukaryota > Metazoa > Onychophora > Udeonychophora > Euonychophora > Peripatidae > Epiperipatus > Epiperipatus broadwayi. The sequence goes on along the minus strand of JAQFVV010000054.1, from coordinate 78,781 downwards.
TGAGATCATGGCAGTTAAAAATTGGACAGTGGCAGTGACACTTAGAATTTGGTGGATCCAGAAACTGTGCTTCACATTCCAAAGACTATGGAGTTGGCAAAAGAAAAACAGCACGGGAGTTACATCAACCCAACACTTGCAGAATTTATGTGGCATCGTTTACACAAAATGACTACATATTTTTCTCTAGACTCAACAACATATAAAACAATTTTTTCCACCTACATGAAGAAAAATCTTACTATTGATATATATTTATTGTTGTGAATTATTTTTTTTGTGTATTTACAAAAAGGGTAGGTTTCTTAAAATTTTCGTTATTCAATTTCTTCCACCTGCATGAAAAGCAGTAATTAAAGTTTTATAATTTATATTTATTTATTGGTCTGAATTATTTGGTTTGTTTTTTTTTAAAATCAAAAAAATATATTTCGAATTATTTTTCTGGAAAATCTCAACACACTTTGCAATCACGTGTTCATTTTGGAGGGAACATTTGTATCAATTTTCTGTGTTCAAATGAAAATTAAATTTGTTTGTTTGAACGCAATTAATTACTGTTATTTATTACAGTGTAAGTAGCATATATGTACATTTTATGTGTTTTTGTAAATATTATTTAATAAAATTATAATTGAGGGATTATTTTATGTGTTTGTAAAGTAACATTTGGGAGTTTATTCGTACTTTTTTTTTATCCAATCTATTTTTTTTTCTGGAGGCCAAGAATATGTAGTTTTTAAAATAGATAAAAAAAAATTTAGCATGTTCATGTCAAATTGCCAATAACCTTGTAAATCTTGCAAAAAGTGTACCCATTTTTGGTATGTGTTTTTAAAAACTATTTCCACACATTTTTTTAAATTGATTGAATTAAGTGTCAAAGCTTTGTCGTCTACATATGTATAGGTTTCATAGAAATATGTTTATATCTCATATAATATTTATTTTTTGGTCCTTTTTAAAAAAATATTGTGTACTATTCCTGTGATGAAGAAAAGATAGGAGGGCTTACCACATTAATATCTATGCATTGGTAACTTTATAATGTTTGATAATATTGTAAATGGTTACCAAAATAACAACATTAAAAAGTTACCAGTGTATTGATACGAATGTGAAAAGGCCTCCTATATTCTCTTCATTGCAGGAATAATACCCAAGTACCAATTCATCTTATGCCCGTCTTACACGATCAATATTTTCATCAATTTTCTATTTCAATTATTTAATCATTTGAAAATTGAGCATATCTGACAGAAATGGATGTCAATTTTCTATGTCAATGAGGAAATAGAGCATGTATATATGTGTATATAATAAGTTATGTTTACAATAGCAAATATATTCGTTATATTTCATTCCAAAATATATATATAAAATATATAAAAATCACTTTTCTAATTGATTAGTACAAAAATAAACCCAATTTTATATAATTTAATATTAAGAGTAAAAATAATGGCAAGAAAAATAAAATCCCAAATTTGAGTTAACCTAGTTAGTACCAATTTATATTGCTAACTAGAGAGAAAAGTCAAAGCAAATATTATTCAAAACTTATTATACAGTTTTCTGTGATTATGCTTTATAAGTTTGGTGTTTATATCGTAATTATTCTATTTATTAATTATCATTTATAATTATTCAAATAATGTCATGATCGGATGAACAAAATGAGCTTGTGTGCAAAATATAAAACTGAATGTGTCATATAGGATAGTTTAACTTCAATTTTTTATATATTTAAAAAATTTATTCATTTTTTTTTGCTATCATAAAAATTGATCATGGCATACTGACTTCATCTATGCAGTAGATCAGTGGTCTTCAACCTTTTTACGCCTGCGGATTGGCAAAAGTAATGATAACATTTTGTGGACCGGCAAAAATAAGGATAAGATTTTGCAGACCGGCAGAAGTCTACAGATAATTTTTTTAAAAGATTTAAATTGCTTAGCCTTAGATGAGCATAATTGTTATAACTGACCAAAGCAACACACTAGTTACTGTGTATTATAATGGTGTTATGCTGAACACTTTCTCGAGCGCAGTCATACTGCTACAGAAAACTACGTTCTCATTAATGTGCCTGCATTGCTACATTTATTATTTCATTGTTAAAACATGCAAAAATAAAATGTTATTCACCTGAATGTTGGGAAATATCATAGTTAGTGTAATTACATGACAATGATTATGATAAATATAATATCTATTTAATATTAAATATATAGGATGAAGTTATATATATATATGGAATTTGTATAATAAAAAACTTTCTCTTTTTTTTAATTTTAAATCTGATGCTATTTTAAGCTCATTTTTATCCAATTAAAAAAAAGAAACAGAACGAAAAGTTGTTTTGGTAAAGTGTCAAAACAATCATTATACAGATATTATTTTGCTAAAAAAAAAAAAGATAATAGATTTACATTCTCAATGAAGGGAAATCATCATCAATGAACTGTCTCCATTTTGTGAAGTTTACAATTTCAAAAAGAAATAACACACAAAAAGATGATACAAATGCAATAAAAAAAATTTGCTATATGTAACCAATAAATGAACTGACACAATACAGAAATGCCTACTAGGTATAGAAATTGACATGTAAGAAGTGGTGCAATTATCATGAGATTGACCTTTGACTTTTAAAGATTGCATTTTCAGATAAATTCCTTTGATTATTATTTAGTAATTACAGTATTATCTAATAATTTAAATAAAATTTTGATTTATAATTAATTTTATTTAAGCAATTGCGATGAAAAAATAAATAAAAATTGTTTATATTAATTAAAAGTTTAAAATCTTATTGTTTTGTTATTACAAACTTTCCTGCCTGTCTAGTGTGGACTGGCAGAAAACTTCTGTGGACCAGTGTTGGTCTGCGGACCAAGGGTTAAAGACCACTGCAGTAGATGAGTTTTAACTACTAGTATGTCGGACAACTATTACATGGGTAATTCATGCAATTCAGCATGTTTTGACAGAAATATGGATGCTTGCAGTGACTTGTTCACAGCATGAGTATGATGATATCCCAAACAAGTCAATGCATACAAGTCAATTTGGGATGAATTTTAAATCTGTAAATACCAATGGTTTAGTAGAAAGTTTCATTATTTTTTGTGTGCTTTGCCAACAATCATTACTTTAAAGGGTGATAGATAAGTGGAGTCATACAAAGGATAAATTAAATCTTTTATTTCGTGAATATTGTTACAAATTTTATTACTGCAATATGACCGAATCTAATGTTGATGGTACACTATTGAGTATTAGAAATATGGTTTTATTCAGTCTCTTACATATGTGCTTGATTTTCCAAAAAGTACTTTCAAATAAAGCAATGAAACCTTCTCGGTCACAACTGTATTTAACTAAAATGCATGCTGATAAAAAGAATAAAGATTTGTCCTATTTTCAAATACTAGAAGAAAAATGTTTTAAACACTCAACTATATCAAAACGTTTTGTGATCATCTACTAAATGAGAAGACAATTACAAGCTTCTTATAATATTTCATTATTAATAGCAATGGGAAAATGATACAAACAATTGATGAGAAAGTAATCTTGCTGACAAGTAATCTTGCTAGCAGTAAAAGAAATAAACACTGTGCTTTATATGTCAGCATCAGATATCATCAGGAAAATTCCTTTAAGTATTAATTCAGTGCAAAGAAGAATCAATGAAATGATTAAAAAAGTTGAAAAATCATTGTGCAATTATTTAAGGACATGCCAATTTTCTATTCAACTTGATGAATCAACTCTCCCAAATAATCAAGCACTACTCTTATCATAAGTACGATTCATAAAAGAAGAAAAAGTTTGTCAAGAATTATTATTTGTTAAAAATTTGGAAGTTGATATAGGAGAATCTAAATTTAATACCATGAATAACGTTTTTCAAGAGAAAGACATTCCTATTCATAATATTTTTCTGCTGCTACTGATGGTAATCAGCGATGACAGGGTGCCACAAGCACATTTGAAACAATCAGTACCAAATATACCCACTATATAGTGTTTTTCATCATCAACATTTAGTTATGAAGAATTTAAGGGAATGCCTGCATATGTTGCTCCATTATGTTATTAAAGCAGTTAACAAGATTAGAAGTAATTTATGAGTGATAGATTGTTTAGCCAAGCTTGTAGTGAAAATTATGAAAATTTCAATCATATGCTGCTTCATGCAGAAGTTTGTTGGCTTTCAAAAGATATTTATCTGAATTGATTTTACTATTTCTTTGATTCAGTACTAGAGTTCATAGAAAACAGACGACAGAATGTGGGAATCCTAAAATGACATTGCTTATTTGACAGACATATATAAAATATTTAATGAGGTCAATCTACAATTACAGAGTTATAAATTGAATTTAATTAAAACAAAAAACATTATTGCTGCTTTTGTGGGAAACTTCTTCTGTTCAAACAGAATCTAGGCCAAGAGGAATATAGCCACTTTTCAAATTTATCAATAGTGTCTCTCAAAAAGAAAGATTTATTTACATATTGCCAACACTTGGAGGTTCTCCATGCTAAATTCAATGAATGATTCAAGGATATTCTAAACATGAATATACCAAATTGGGTTCTAGTTCCGTTCTCACATGTAAAACACAGCAGGATTATCAAATTTAGAAGTGGAACTCATAGAACTCACGACAAATTAAGAACTAAAAATAAAATTCAGAAGTGGATACCAAGAGTTCTAGTTTCAGAAATCAATATCGACACTGTATCCTGGACTATGGGAAATAGTGCAGAAATTTTTAATTGCATTACCATCTTCTTATTTGGCTGAGCGTGGGTTAGTGCTGTAGTGAATTTACTATCTAAGAAAAGGAACTGATTACATATAACCTAGCATGGTGATTTACGACTATGTAGTGAAAGTTGAACCTAATATTAACAAACTTTTTAAAATGTATCAGGCTCATCCTTCACATTAATTTATTATTTTTTCTTTGTACTTTTAATTTGTAAGTTCGAAGGTATTCGAGCATACACTTTACAATCTTGACATATGGGCTATGGTTCATCAAAAGCGGTAGTGTCAAGATGAAGCACATATTGGGGACTACTTTTTCAATAATTTAACAGCATAAAAGCAGTAATGTATCATTAGTTGCTATTTACATCGAAATATCAAATGGATTAAACGCGGTAAACTGTTATAATGGGAGGAGGACATTACAAAATTTGTCTTGCAATGTGGCGGTGGCCCGGAAAAGTTTGAGAACCTATTATGTAATGTGTTGTACGTCGCATATGTAAAACAATATTGAAAATCATTCAAATAACATCAGCTTTTAGATGTCAGATCTCACAAAATGCATAACGTACATATATATTCATATTACAAAATTAAATGCTAATTTAAATTTTTTTTGTAAAATAAAAAAGCTCGGAATACTGAAATGTGTCTGTTTTTTACAAAAATGTTACACTACGTTGCAAAAAAATAGAAACATTTGAATACTATTTCTAAACGTGAAAATATTAAAAATTAAAGATTCAATTAAAAGAAAAAATCTATCCCATTGTGATCGAATAGAATATAAATTAAAATTCATTTACTTATATGATATTTCAACGAAAAAGCTTTTTTTATTTTAATATATTCATATTTTTCTAATATTTTTCATACTATCAATGCTATAGAAAAGAGTTGATTTTTAATTAAATTTAAATTCTTAAAATCATTTACAGAAATTTATTTTAATACAATTACATATTTAATAATTTTTCAGTTTAAATATAATAAATATTTTAATGAAAAGAAAAGCAGATTTTATAAATAATATTGATTATTTATTAATGATTTTAAAAGAAATCTTAACAAGTGTTAGCGAATAAATTCCAGTGTATTTCTTTTAATTATTTTATAATAAATATTTTCATATATATATATAGTGTATATGTATTTTCAGAAAAACGTGTGTTTGTATATATACACGCAACATTACTAAATATTGTATTTTCCAACATTATATATACTAAGGCAATAAACCTCAAGAATGTGCGCTTGAAAATGCGAAGGTAGAGACCTCTACAGGTATTAACCACAAGCTTACGCTATGGAAGAAAAGCGTAAGCTTGTGGTTAAGACTTGTAGAGGTCCCTACCTTCGCATTTTCAAGCGCACATTCTTGAGGTTTATTGCCTTAGTAAATATTACTTACGTATTCAATGTGAGTTAAATAAATTTATAATTACAACGTTATATATGTAATTCTGATATGATAACATAACAGAACCCTGTTATATAGATTAAAGTAGATGAAAGCAACCTATTTAACACCAATAAGTTTCACACTGCCATCAAGTCAACCATTCATTAATTATAAAAAAAGGTAGAAACCCACCTTTCTCTAAGCCCTTAAGATTATTATATAGACACTAAAGATTGCCGATTAAAACAGTTGCTTTGTCAGTAGTGTTGAATAGGCGTGGAATGTTTTATTTATATTTCTAAATCAATCTACCTTTGAGCAAAACCAGCTTTATACATACATATTATAATAAATATTTTTAATAATTATATTTATAAAGTGCATACTCGTTACTTAAAGTAATATTTATTAAGGCTATAACCATAAGACTATGTGCCTGAAAAAATGACAGTAAGGACCTCTGCAAATCTTTAACACAAGATTTATTTAAAAGATAAGCAGCCACTCTTACCCCTTGTCTTTTAAATAAATCTTGTGTTCAAGATTTGCAGAGGTCGCTACTGTCGTTTTTCAGGAGCATAGTCTTAAGATTATAGCCTTAATAAATATTTTTATGGATATATGATGAAATAAAATTGTTTAGATTGCCAACATTTTAATGAAATTGCATTTATTATGGTCATGACTAAAGCTATAATGAACTATGTCTCAAAATAATAATGAGATTATGACTGTGTGTGAATTAAAGAATGTTCATTCATATGTATATTAGATGGTTGTCCAATCAGAGTAGGATTCGGATTTAATATGATTTAAGAACTATGAGAGAGTCTGTTGAAATATTAAATAGGCCAAACAATTTAGATAAATGTGATGAAATGTAACATATTCTAATCTCACTGAAGAGGATTATTTTATCATTTTCCTCTTCTAAAATTATTTTTAATAAATCAGCTGATTATAAAACAAAAAGAAATACAATTTTTGTTTTGTTACACCACCTCCTATTTTGATTGGATAACCATCTAATATACATATCAATTAACATTCTTTAATTCATGCTCAATCTCATTATGACTTGAGACAAAATAGTTCTTTGTTACAGCCTTAGACTTGATGAAGATGAATACAATTTTATAGAAACATTGACAATCTATACAAAGAACTAATGCACACTATGGCCCAAAACAGATTTTATTTTCAATATATATAAAATAGACATATTTATTTCAGATTTAGCAAGCAAAAAATTGTCTTTAATCAAAAGTTAATTACATCAGGTTTTACATTACATTTTTTAAAATTGATCACACAACTGACTTTGATCATGCTAAAGTAGTAGCTAATTTGAAAAATATGATTCAAGAATTATGAGACAGTCTATTGCAATTATACTGCACTTCAAATGCATGTTGATAAAGTTAGAAAAATCATAGTTAATCATCAGGCTTAGCATTTTTGAGGTCTTTTAACCTCTTACTCATAGCCGAACAATTAGAAATGTTGTAGTGTTGTTGACATTTGCTAATATATGCAAATAAGTCTTCATATGCAAAACAATTTTATTATCAAAAAGATCAATCAGTTCGACCACTTCTTAGAGATAGAGAAACACGTGTCTGTTCTATTAATGGTGTGTGGATTGTTTATGATATAGGATGCTTCCTTTATTTTTCTTTTATAATCATTTCTTTCAGTACACACAACCTGAGGGTTGGAGGGTTCAAATTTGTGACCAGCTGCTTTTTTGCATTCTAAGAATATTGAAGTGTTGTCGCTATTATTTTGAGCTCTCTTGTATGCATATACTGAGTAGCTATATTGAAATATTGAAAAGACCAAATAGTTTTAAACAAGTGTGATGAAATACAGTGTATTCCAGCCTTACGGAAACCAAATGTTTAATCTCTTCTAAAATTTAAGTTTAATAAATACCCTAATTGTAAAATGGAAGTAAAATATTTTTTTTGTTAATCTTCTTATTTTCAATGAGCCATTGGCTGATATATGAATGATTACTCTTAGATTGATTCACAGCCTTGCTATTGTTTATGACATAACAGTTCTTTGTTGAAATTTTAGTATTGACAGGAATGAATGTTATTTCATCAAAAGGTTGGAAATTAAAACAAAAATGTAATACATGATATAACCCAAATATGATTTTATTTTCTTAATATAATTATGAAAATATTTAATACAATATAATTAATAGAATCAATTATAATTAAATTGTAATAATAGATTACTCATTAATATTGTCATCATCACATCGATTTTCATTATAAAAAGAGCCTCTCAAGACGCCATTTTTAAAATTTATCATGTAACAATGTATGTGCTACCGCTTTATACACTCTCTAATGATCATTACTAGAAATAAACTCATGAAAAATAATCTAACATTTTTTTATTTACATATATGTTCAATTTGACATATTTTTATTCATCTCTTTAATATCTTATAGCTACTATATAAATAAACAAAGAATTAATTCATCTCTTATATTATCAATACATATTCATATATACATAAATATATTAGCTATATATATTACTCCTTCCTATTATCTAATACTGACCATTTCCCTTCCAATTTTATAGAACCATTGATCATATTAATATATTTATGTATATTTTCTTGAATATATAATATATTAAAATGGTCAATGTTTCTATAAAATTGCGAGGGAAATAAATGATACCTGTTAGCTAATTAGAATCTATAATATATATAGATAGACATGTATATACATATGTATACATATGGATAGTATAAGACATGGGTTAATTGCTCGTTTATTTGCAGATGGTAGTTATAAAATACTAAAAATATGACTAAAAGCATGTACAGTTGATGTCTACATATGTGTAATCTTAAAAAAAAAATTTTTCATGAATTTAATTGTAATGACGACCATTAGAAAGTATATAAAGCTTTAGAATATTCCTTGTTATGTAATACATTTTTTAAAATGGCATCAATGAAAAACGATTTGTTGATAATGATGTTACATTAAGTTTATATCAACGAGTTGTGTCTTATTTCACTTTAATTATAATTGATCAATTTATTAAGAGTATATAATTTTTTGACGACATTATGCTTTTGTAATTTAATGAAAAATGACTACTATAAGAAATGAGATATATATATTCCAACGTAAGATTAAAGTATAAAGAGTAATTATATAAAAATAAATAAAATAGAAATGGTTAAAATAACACATAAATATTAAATATTTACTCTATGTTTCACCATTTTATGAAACGAATAAAATATTAAAAAAAATAGCGTGATAATCAGGTATATTTGCTACTGTTTCAACAGCTTACGTAAGCATAAAATAAATGGTCATGTGATGTTCTAAAATTCAGCATCATGAACAATCTATATATCTATAATAATCAGTCAAGTCTCTAGCGTATAATTAATTTTTCTACAAATGTGTGGTCTTGAAAATTGACTCCTTGCGATGCCGCAGAGTCATCACAACGAAATATTTTTAATAGTGGGCATTATCTATATATTACCAAACGAAGCATATAGAATCCACATAAATCTATATGTCCATGCTTTATATACAATAAGAGACTCTGGTAAATATATAAACAAAGATACAGTCATGCATTTAATTAGATATTTAAGAACGTTTATTGTTTAGATGAAGTTATTAAGAATTTAATAAATTAATAAGTTATTATTGTCTTTACTAGGTTATTTAAAGATGTAAAGAACAGATAAATAAATGTTACTAAAATGAATATTCACCTGGGCTAATGCAAATCTAAATTTGAACATATTTACATGGGTACTTTCAACTTATGCGGCCACATGGGGCATAAGTCGAAAGTGCCTTACATGCATATGTACACATACATTAGGTAATTAAAATAATTTAACAACTTCATTATTAATCATCCATTCCCAAATATAAAATAAATACAATTTATTTAAATGAAACACAACATAACTGTTAAGTAACTCATTTAAATTATCCTTTTTAAAAAATAATTTAAAAGAATGCATTTAGATTTACGAATTGTGTATAAATAATCTTTTAATATAATTTTTTTATCATAAATGTGTTATTTTTTACTTCTCTTTCCTCACGAGGCAAAGCTGCCTAAATTAACAACTTCCTCTAAACTCCAATTTCTGATGAAATAAAAGCATTAATATTTTATTTTGTTTGATAAATCTGAAGATCTGAATTGAGATTCTCGCAATTCTTTCCATTTGTTTTCATCGGCAAGTTCTTAAATTATCATTAGATCTTTCGAATTTATCTTACTTAGAAAGTTAATTTATTCATACTTTTTCTTCTTAAGAAAAATTTATGAATCTTCCGCCTCGTGTTAATTTAAAGTGAATGGGATATGTTTTGTTTGTAATAATCTCTACATAAATTTTCATAGGCGTTTTATATTGTCTGATTAGAATATTTCAGAGATTCCAATATTATATGCATCAGCATAGGCTTCTTTTTTGGTGACTGTTTTTCCCCCCTTGGGTACGTGCTCTTTGAATAAAATTTGATTGTAAAAAGTTGTTTAGCTAAACAGTTTACTAGAGCATTGATTGTATATATGTGTGGAGACGATAATCTGGATCAACTAACGAGTGCTGGTTTAGCATGAAATTTTTCTATTGGTGGTTGTTTATTTTTTCGATATGTGTATGATCAAGTGTGTCAACAGTATGAGATAGCGTGGATAGTGGAGGGTCGTGTGAAAGTCTGAGTTCAAACTCCTATATATTACATATTAGAATGCAGATATAACTTTATATATGTATAACTTTATATATGTATAAAAAAAAAATAATGTGCTTAGTACTTGAAACGTTTTGCTGGAAGTGAAATGATTCTTTCGGTTGTGTCTGTATAAGTACAAGCAATCACAAACGTGCATATATATATATATCAAATTTATTAAGCGTAAACAGATAATATTGTAATAACGTGAAAGCTAAAACCTTCAACAGATACGCCTTAAACATGCTTACGTGACAGCCAATAAGATGGAATAATGACATCACATGGACCTCTCAGTTCTCAAACACAAGTCAGAACCATATTTTTCTTATAGTTCTGACTTGTGTTTGAGAATTGAGAGGTCCATGTGATGTCATTATTCCATCTTATTGGCTGTCATGTAAGCATGTTTAAGGCGTATCTGTTGAAGGTTTTAGCTTTCACGATATATATATATAATGTTTGAACCATATATTAAAGTTGTTGTAGTGAATGGCATATACTCATGCTTAGCATTTGACATAGCCCATTCTTTTGTTATAAAGAAGCCTGTCATAAATATCTTTAACCGAAAAAGTGAATTTTAATCAATCTATATATCTATTTTTAAGATGTTTTTATATTAAACAGATTGGCTTTAATTAACAATGCAAAGTATTCCATATTATTTAAAACGTTTTAACAAATATTTAAATGATCAATATGTAATTACAAGCAATCACAAATATTGATATATTGTACCAGAAATCTATCCCATTCTCTCTTTCTACTATATTCTACTTTATATGAGCACAGACTTTCACACAACCCACCACTCTCTCCACACTCTCATAACACTGACACACTTGAACACATATATGTTGAAAAGATAAATAGTCACCAATATATGTATTTCATGCTAAACCAGCAATCATCAGTTGGTCCAGATTATCATCTCTATACATATATGCTATAAGTGCTCATATATATATTAAGATAGCCAATCCTCATATTTTAATGGACAGGCTTCAATCTATTCCACACTCCAACTCTTCAAGCATCCATCCAATTGAAAATATGATGATGAAATGCTCAAAGGCTATCTTGAGGCTGAGATTTTTATCACACCCATGTTGACCTAAGATCAATCTGACCTCTCATGTACAGGACATAATCCATTTATTACATATAAAAGGAGTGGGCAGACATGTCCACTATGTAATAACTGAAACATACAGACTTATTATATATCTGAGTCTATATATGTAATATATAGGGTATATGAGCACAGACTTTCACACAACCCACCACTCTCCACACTATCTCATAACACTGATACACTTGAACACATATATGTTGAAAAGATAAATAATCACCAATATACCTATTTCATGCTAAACCAGCAGTCATCAGTTGGTCCAGATTACCATCTCTACACATATATGCTATAAGTGCTCAGATATATATTAAGATAGCCAATCCTCATACTTTAATGGACAGGCTTGAATCTACTCCACACCCCAACTCTTCAACTATCCATCCAATTTATCTTAGGTCAACATGGGTATGACAAAAATCTCAGCCTCAGAGTGATCTTTGAGCATTCCATCATCAGATTTTCAATTGAATTGACGGTTGAAGAGTTGGAGTGTGGAGTAGATTGAAGCCTGTCCATTAAAGTATGAGGATTGGCTATCTTAATATATATATATATATCTGAGCACTTATAGCATATATGTGTAGAGATGGTAATCTGGACCAACAGATGATTGCTGGTTTAGCATGAAATACATATATTGGTGATTATTTATCTTTTCAACATATATGTGTTCAAGTGTATCAGTGTTATGAGATAGTGTGGAGAGTGGTGGGTTGTGTGAAAGTCTGTGCTCATATACCCTATATATTACATATACAGACACAGGTATATAATAAGCCTGTGTGTTTCAGTTATATTCTACTTTATAATCTTATTCCACTAAAGTAAAACCTACCATAGGGTGCTGTAAATTTCTATGCAGTAAAATCTTTATTTAACTTAGTTATTTCAATTAACTATTAAAGATTTCACATGTTACGCACACAAGTCAACTTAATGACACAAACATAATCCAAATAAGGCACTATTTTTAAGCCTATTAAACGAAAAACTTGCTGATAATAAAATATTCTTTATAAAGAGATAAAACTAATAATCATTAGTTAAATCACTCTTTTGGTATCAACCCCTATAAAGATCAGTAAAATGTCATTAATAACATTTTTATAAAGCCCAAATCACATGGACTGTATGCACCACATTCAGAGAAATAATAGTTTAAAATGGTCATTATAAAGACATCTACCTACAGTTCTCTACAGCATACCCCATGTTTAAGCTCACTAATGCAAGATAAGTGATATACAGTAGAAAAAAAGACAAAAAATGTATAATTTATATTTACTGTGGAGTAAGAGAAGCAGTTAAAATGAACGTCAAATATTATTTCAATTTAATATCTAATTTATTAATATCAAATAAAATAAATAAAACCCATAACTTCAATTTAACACAAAATAAAATAACAAATTACAAAATTACAATATCTAGACATAAGTGAATCCCCTTCCTTTCTTTGACTTCAATTGAGATATATGGTTAATATCATCAATATTTATAAATGAATTAGAAAATATTGTAATTAAAAAAGGGTAATTCGACAAGAAATAATATATTATTCTAGATATGTTGATATTTTAATTATTGGTAATAAAAGAGCAATGAATAATATTTATAATGAGTTTAATAATAATAATAATATATATATATATATAATTAAATTTACTAAAGTAGAATATGAAGATAAGATTAATTATTTATATATAGAAATTAATATAGATAAAAGTAACAAAATTATTTTAAAATACCTTATTAAACAACATAAATTAAGAAAAATTATTTATTTAGATTCACAACAAGCATGGGTAGAAAAATTAGTAGTTATTAAAAATTTTAAATATAGGAATGATAAATATAATACAGATAAAAGTGTAGCTCAATTGCAAAAGAATCAATTTATTAAATAATATAAAGATTATGGATATAATCCTAAAACTATTAACAATATATTTTTTAATTCTAAAAAATCTATAGTGGATGATAAAATTGTTGAGAATAGTAATGGTATTGATATTGGTAATAATGAATCAAATAAGAAATGGATTAAATTTTCGTATTATCCTTGGATTTGTAGTATATTAAGATATAATAAAAATTATATTGAGGAGAATATAAATATTGGCTGGTCAAATAGTAAAAATCTCAATTTATTAATAAATAATTATAGGTTGAGAGATCATATACGATACAAAAAAGAATTGTATATGAAATTACATGTGAAATTGTAAAATGATTTACTTTGGTCATACTGGCAAACAATTAAAGGTAAGATCCAAAGAACAAAATAATGCAATTAATAGAATAGATGATAAATTTGCATTATATATTCATTACTTCAAATGTGGCATAGAATAGATGCTACAAAAAGTATTAAACATTTAAATTACATCAAAGATCCAAAAAGAAGACAAATATATGAAACATACTATATTAAAAATAATGTGAATAATTGTATGCATATTTATAAGATTTCTATAAATTTGTTTAACAATTGGTTGATTAAAAATGAGCAGAAAATTATATAAGTTGATATATATATAATTGTATAAAAAATTTATGTAATATTTATTTAATGTATTGTTATGATATAGTCAATTATTTTGTAATTATTGAATTTATATATGAGGGTTTTGATTTGGTTTAATTATTTATATTATTATTGTTTGATTTAATTCCATTATTGGACACTAGATGGTTTTATGCCTGAAATAATTTCTCAACATTAAATAGATTAGTAACATTTCAAAAGGGCACCAAAGCAGGTTGAAAAAGGCTTTTAATGTATAAAATTATTGATTAAATAGCTGTTGTAAAGAATTTATTATTATTTTATGATTATTATTTTGGGGAAGAATAGCATAAGGATTTTTATTATTTTCCAGTTTTGATGGTTATATATATATATATATATGTGTGTGTGTGTGTGTGCGCGTGTTTACATATATGATAAAAAATTAATAAATAATTTTAAAACATTGAATTTAAAATGATTAAATATTTCCATCTACAATAAAATAAATAATATTTCATTTATACACATACACATGTAGGCGAAAATTAAGATTAAAATTAACATATAAGCCAGCTGGATAAGACATTTAATAATAAGTCAAACAGTTATGGAGATAGAATCTCTCTTTTAATAATCTTATCTTTTTTAATAACTAAATAGAATTTAATAAATAGAAACATATGTTAAAATTAAATTATAAATTGCAATTACAATTAAAAAAATTAAATCAATGACAAATACTTGGTAGGTTTAAAATAAAATTATATTTTTCCACATATACACCTACATATGTATATGTATGAATTAATTCATAAATTGTATTGATATAAAAAATTAAAATATATCAAAATTAAATAATTAACTATTATTCCCAGGGTATTTGGGTTTCTTTTTCACTTTAAACATTTAATTTATAAATGCAGAGAAATATTTGGAGCCAAGTTTTTTTCAAAGAAAAAAAATGTTTTAATTTGTTATGATATTTCTTTCTCTCTTTTTTTTTCTGTTTCCTCTTCTTTAAAAAAAAAAAAAGATGTATTCTTTAAAGCTCCCAATATATTCTTCACGTCTAAAACTACAAAACAGAAGGCACAAGGATTCTGCTTTAGATATCTACTTTACAGGATCATTTGTTATATTTAGCAGGCATTTGAATCAGAACAATTATGTACAGGCTCATGCGTTGATGAGGGGGTAAGACCAATGTACCAAAATGAACTCCCATTTCATCTTGCTTTTTTTATTCAAATCAGAAAATAGAATTCTGGCAAGGCAAATTAGTAATCAATGCAATAATGTTTATTTTCTGAAAGTGATTGATGATAATCAGTAATGACATATGGTTGTGCAGTTCTTACTAGCAATACAGAGTTTCAGGACAGGAGTTAAATTAACTTCCCACCTAAAGTTCTTTTCAAAAGTACAGCTCCTTACTCATGACTTGCCTCTATCTCTCACCCACCAAATACAACCCAAGAATAAATCCCAGATAAATCTGTTAATTAACAAAAGAAAATATCTAATCAATGTATAAAAAAGAAAATAATTTTCCAAATCTCTAATTTTGATAAGAGACATAAAGCAAAATTATTTTCTCATTTACAGAAGAAAAATTATATGAATGTTAACTAAGCTAAAAAATCCTTTGATAATTTTACCCCATTTTAATTAATTAAACTTCTGCAAGATAAGAAAAAGCAAAACTTAATTTTATTTTCTTAAAAACAAAATGAAATGTATAGATTTTTTCTTTGTCATATAAAAAAGAAAGATAAAAATGAAATATATATATAGACATAACACAAAAATTTTCAAGTGCATATTTTATTACCTTTATTAATAAAATATACATGCTGTGTATATATAGAGAGTTGACAAACACATATTTACACTCCAAATCTATATTTGTCTATTTAAAGATGTTTTTTAACTCATTAAGTATTTATATTTATAGGGCAAGCTTGTGATGGAGTTTGATTATTATCATTCTATCACAATACCCCCTCCTTTCTTGGGATCATAAAATTCAAGTTAATCATTTTCCTGGTCTTCACCCACACAAATGAATATATATATATATATATATATGTATTGTGACAGTCAGTTTTAAATGACTGCCACAAAGTTGGCTGCAAGCATTATTTGCAGTCCAAACAAATGTACATATTATAATAAAAGGAGTGGTCTGTGCAGGTATATTTCTCTGTTGCTTACACACACACTATATTTAAAATAAATAGGATGAATGGTGATAATACGCCTATAAATAAACAAATGTGGACACCACATATAAATATGTATTTTGCTGTTAATAAATGCTATATGTTTTTTATTTATGATATGAATAAATATGGCAGAGGGTTAAAGAAATTCTTATGGGAAACTGAAATGTATTTGCAAATAACCCAACAGTAAACATATTTTATTTTGATTTGATTTGATTTTAGATTCTCAAATGTTGTATTTTTTTTCTGTTGCTTGTTGAATATTCTTTTTGGAAAACTCAAAAACAATTTTTATGTGACAACAAGTATACAGTTTTATAATTTTTTTTTTATAACTTAATGTTCATGACCGCAGGCAAGCCAATGACCTCTTTCTTTTATCGTATAATGTTTTTGGAAAACAAGTGTAGAAATTGTATCAGTGGTTATTCGGCTTGACACCTATTACCATAGAGATTAAGGTCAAAGGAAATGCAACTGTCTAGAAATAATGTCATTTAACAGTCAGTTATAATATTTAGTGAATTCATAAAAATATGAAAAAATTTTAAACTTTTAAAGCATAAATTTACTAGATATTAAAAATAATTTGTTCACATTTTTAAAACAAACATCAGGCAAAAAAGATTTTATCCATTTTGCAAATTGAATCTGCTCCACCTGAAATTTGATGATATGATAGCACTTTCTTTTGATTAAAATTTAATTTTTTAAAATAATTCCAAAGGTTAAATGTCATTTTTTTAATTTGTTTTAATTTCTAAACAAAAATGTCTATCAAATGAGATCAAATTTATTATATTCTGATAAATAATAATGGTTTAATATTAAAGTGAAATTTTTATATTAAAATACATGAGAACCAAGAAATCTGTCACAATTCTAGAGGGTTAAATAACAATTTGGTTTAGGAAAGAGATCTATATTTACTATCTAGTGGCACCTTCTAGTAAAGTTACATATAGAACTATTTGTCCTTCACAATAATTAAATAATTACTTAAATAATATTAATAAATTAATATTATTTCATATTAATAATATATTATGTTATTAAATTAAAATGATAAAAAAATTTCTTTCATAATGGATACATACTTTTATATGTAACTTTATTAGAAGGTGCCACTAGATAATAAATCTAGATCTCTTTCTTATAAAAAATTGTTATTTAATATTAATATTTTAAAAAATATCAAAGAGAGAAATTTACAATATATATCATGATTCTCTGAAATATATTCAAATAGGTGTCCTTGTCATTTTAATTCAAGTTAACAGATTGTTTATAAATTAAATTTTGTATTGTAAAAACTCAAATAATTTTTACTGGAAAATTCACCCTTAGGCTACATTAAATCTACTTATTGAGCTATTATAACTAATTGAATAAGATGCTTAGTTTTCAGCATGGAGAACATTACCAAATTAGTAAGCTCATGATAATCATCACAATGAAGCACAGACTGCCTCCACATCCTCAAATAAATGCAAATTCTTGCTTAAACAACTTCAGACTCTTAGGGTGATTTAGCATCTTGAATGTAAATGATTTACTCATTAAAAATCCTACACCATGCCAATCTTCCTAGTTGTTACATGAGTGCCTGATAAAGAATTAATCCAAATGAGACTTGCTCACTTTAGACTAAGTGGATAATAATATTTGTGTAAATCTTGCAATAGCTACACAGATTAGCCTAACCACATAAAGATTCCCAAACCATTCATAAAGCCTCATTCATTTCTAATAACAAAAAGTACAACAGACCAGATTGAATGGATCTCTATTTCAGTGAATATTCAGAAAATAACCATATCTGTTAGTTTGATTCTGTTACTCAATACTCTTGATACATACATCTTTTTATAGAAATACTTAAAGGTAACATTCAGTATTGTTTGAACTTCTAAAACAAAGATTTAAAACAGAAAAATTTACCAGAGCACCTTCCTATTTTTCTTATTATTCACAATACTGTTAGGAGATTTTTTTTTACATCTCATTATTGCTGTTGATGACTGAGTCTCAGACTTAGTTTTATTTCTATTAGTATTTTATTTAGCTGATGCATTCACCTCTAGATCTCATTTTTCAATGGGCTACTTTATTATTATTTCTGTTATTTCTCAACTCCATAACATTAATACTTAAAATTTTCTTTATTTTGTCTTATGTCATGCTGAATTTGAAGTCACATGTGTACAGTATTTAATAATTTTTTTATGTGTGCTATAAACTTTTTAGCAATAATTAACAGCATTTATTCAAACAGGAGAGACAAACTATTCCAACTTGTATATTACTTATAATACTTCATTCATATACACTTTAATGCAAGTAATTTTCTTAACCTTTTTTATTTTCTTACAGTTTCGTCTGTCCAGCAGTCTTCATCAGAGCTATATCTTCCTTACAGTTTTAACTTTTAATTAAAGTTAAAACTGTAAGGAAGATATAGCTCTGACGAAGACTGCTGGACAGTCGAAACTGTAAAAAAATAAATAAGGTTAAGAAAATTACTTGCATTAAAGTGTATATGAATGAAGTATTATAAGTAATATATATGATTATATGAAGATATGCAAAGAAAGTGAAGGAGAAGAATAAGATAGTATTCCAATTTGTCCTGATAATCTAATCTTCAGTCACATTACAAATATTCAACATTCTTAATTTGTCCACCTAAACTTTGAATAATTTTTTCCAGTAATAGCATCAAATTTTTCTTGCATGACTTGATGTAGGTAGTCTCTTGGCATTTCTCAATCCAGAAACCTTTCAACAAAGTTTCTTGGAAGGTTTTTGGTTAGTAAAACAATGAGTCCCATTGAGATTGAGAATCCCCTTGTGAGAGACTAATTGCTATTGCTAATTTGCTTTCTTCAGATATAGGATTCAGATGGAAATAGTTTTCCAAACTGTTTAGATGCCTACAAGGGTTTCACCAGTTTGTTCTAGGAATATACTTATTTTAAAAAACTGTTTCATCCTGGGATGAATTGAGCTATTCTTTAATAATTCTTTTTTCTTATTATGATTCAAAAAATTCACTTTTTTTCCACTTTTTGATGTAGTACTATCTTCCAAGTGATTTGCTATCTTAACTGCAAACGTTTTAATCTCTTCTTCACATATGGTCAATCTTTTTTCCTTCTGTTAATAATGACTTTTGGGCTGTTATACTCAACTCCTCCATTTTTACTTCTAAGTCTTTTATTGTTTTGTGAATTTCAGCCACACATGATCATTCCTTTTTTCATATTCTAAAACAGAAATTTCCATCTTTTCCATTCTTTCTACTTGCTCTTCTTTTATCAAATTTACAATTTGTGTCTTTGTTAAATGCTGTTTTTCCAAGCTATGAACTTTAAGATCAAGATTTTAATGCATTTCTTTGAATTTATCATCTTTCATTGACAGTGACACATCAATTTCTTTTTAACTTTAAATCAATGCCTTGTTGCTTTTCTTCTATATTCAGAATCTTTTGTATATTTTTACATTTTTCTCATTATTCTGCTGTCTGTTTTTGATATTTTTAAACCTCCTGTTAATACTTTGTTGGATGTCTTGCCATCTAGTATAACTTTTCTACATTATATCTTCCATATTTTGGAATTTTGCTTCTATATTTTTATATCTACCTTTTGTTGCATTTTTTTTTCATATCATTCATATTTTGCGTTATTTTTCCCATCTTTGCAATTAGTCCTTGATCTTTCCCTGCTGACTTTTCCTGCATCTATTGGTCTCTATCAACTTATAAATCATATTTTTGTATCTCTGGTTGATTTCTATTTGAATGATCTAATTCCATATTTGAGAAAACCACATGCTCAATTATAATTTGATTTTGTTCCATTCTTTTTGAATAAGTTCTTGTTATTCTTTAGAAATAAACAAAATGTGGTAGTTTATTGATAATTGAATTTGTTTCTTTTCTACTTTAATTTTTATCTTTACTGAAATGTCTGCCTCTCTATTATTATTATTTAATATATATCTATATATTTGAAATAATATACTAGACCATTCCGCTTCACATGTAACTATACCAACCACAACATGCCATGTCTGTGTTACATATTCCTGCCTTTGTTTTTAAATTATATATATATATATTCTTTTTTTAAGTCCTCTGCCTATCTAATTTTCAAATCTTTAAGTTGTTTTGCACACACTTATTATATTGATGGCAATGTCCTCTCAATTAAACATATTCTTATTACTTCATTACTTACTACTCCTATTATTTATTCATACATACTTTATATAGTATGAATGTATATATTTCACATTAATAAAATATCAGAGTTTTATCTATTACTTCCCACTTTTACCTAAGCCCTTCATTGTAATGTTCTTAATCTACGCTTATAATTTTCTATGTATATCTATATCAGAACCTCTATATTATTCTAAACCTTACCATTTTGTGTGCCATTATTTACTGCACTGGGAACATAACTCATTCACTCTCTCTTAGGACCTACACAGGGTGCTATAAATGTGTATATAGTGATATCTAAATTGAACTTAGTTATTTAAATTAACTACTACAGATCCCACATGTGGCACATATAAATCAACTTAGTGACACATCCATGATTCTCATATTGTATTCTTTTAAGCCAATTAAAAGAAAGACACACTGATAATAAAATGTAAATAATTTAAAAGGAGATCAAACTAATAATCATTAGTTATAGGTCCTTTTCACTCTTTTGATATCACTCCTTGCAACAATCAGAAAAAATTGCCATTAATAAAGACTTTTTATAAAGTATGATTTACATGGATTTTATGCACCACTTTCAGAGAAAGAAAGCCTTAAAATAATTATAGAGACTCCCATCTACAGCTTCTTACAGAATATTCTCCTAAACTATTAATGTGAGTGGTATACAGTAGAAAGAAATACAAAAATGTATGATTTATATTTTCTGTAGAGTACGATGAGCAGACAAATTGAATATCAAATGTTATTTCAACTTTTCACTTTTGTATAAAATCTTTATTTTATATTAAAATTCATTTAATTGAACTAGACTTCTTTTTAGTTTATTTATAAACAAATAACAATCTAAAAAATCACAGTTGATCTTTTTAAATATTTAAAAACTGATTTGTAAATGAGAACAGAAGATGTAAATGTCATCAGCAGTGTTAGTATAAATACTCTTTCAGAAAATGAATAAACAGTTGATCTTTTTAAATATTTAAAAACTGATTTGTAAATGAGAACAGAAGATGTAAATGTCATCAGCAGTGTTAGTATAAATACTCTTTCAGAAAATGAATAAATTCTTTTTTATTTCATTTTTTTAATATGAGTAAATAAATATGGATTTGTAATAAGTCTATCATTTTCTGCTTTAAAATGTGATATTTGCTTACCAATTATTAAGATATTTGAAAAACTTAACTCTATGTCAATTTTGACAAGTGATGATGTTATGGAAGGAGTACCATATTGAGCATGGACAAAAATGAAACAATACCCTTACCTTAAAAAATCTTTTCTTTAAGAAGAAGAGTAAACATATTTGATTTGCTGATTGTTCATAAGATCTTGACATCTTTAGATTGTTTATTGATCAATTAATAAGATCAATATGGGTGAATCTGTTATTTAAAAAGTCTTACACTAATACAAGTTAAGATAATGGTAAAACTGTATTCTTCAATTCTGAGGGAAACATCTAATGATTCCCAACATATGAGAGTTATTATCAAGTTAACATTAATTCCTCTGGCTAAAAATATTTATGACTTTCTATTTATAATAAAAAAACACTTAATGAAAGAGTGAACTGCTTTTTCATTATACATTTTGTCAAATGCTGTGTGAGAGTCTATGTCATTTACTACAACAGCAGTTTAAATTATGGTTTTAAACATCATATATATACATATTTATACTTATAGCTGCTTGTATCTACATATTTATCATTTAAATGTTTCTTACAGTTTTAATTAAGAAGAAATTCTTTATTAAAACAGACAAAACCCTTTATACAGTAGTGCCACTCAGTGCAAGCCAGAGTAACCAATGGGTGCCAGAAGTCATGTGAATAAAATTCCTATCTAGTGCCTACTCATCCAATATCCCCAGATGAGTTTCTAGCTTTATCAGTGAGGAACCTTCTGGCATCCATTGATTACTCTGGCTTGAACTGGGTGGCACTACTGTATGGAGAGATAAGCCTGTTTTAATAATAGTTATGAGCAAGCATAAGAAATGGTGATCATGTGATGTTTAGTGGTTTAAGAAATTCTTTGATTTATTAATTAAAATCAATATGTTTAATAAGTAAATATCTAGGTAAATTAAAATTCACTTCTCTGGCTAAAGGTATAACAAAAAAAAATTGTAAAAGAGTTGACTACTCTTTTATTATACATATTATCAAATATTAAGTGGGAATGATATCAGTTACTATAATGGTTCTATGTTATATATATATATTCTATGTTTAATTTCCCTCTACTTAATATACAAGAAACATTAAGTATAAGCAAATTGTATATATATATGCGTGTGTGTATGTGCGCGTGTAGAACTAATTCATAATTAGAAAACTGTAATAAAATCTTTATTGGTAGGTAATCATTTATTGGGCAGTGTTTTAACCATCATAGAGTATATATATAGTATAAATTTCAGGAAGGCGACAAAGATTGATGTCCTAAGTTCTTAGTAGCCCATGGATAGGTTGGTTGGTCATCAAGAAATATTTGTGTTCTTTATTTGGACTGTAGGCTTCTAAGCAACAAAAACATTTTATACTGCTATTTCTCAAACGCAAATGGGTACTTGTGAGTTTGCAAGTAAACCAAGATAGCACCCTAATCTTTTGATAAATGTACAGTTTCGAGGACCTATAATCTACCAAAGATGTGGTGCTGTTATATTGAAACAAAATTAATAACTCCATTGTTAAATTTAAAAAACGGAATAAATTCCGATAAATTTCATTAAGAAGCTTTATTTCAATTTTTTTACTTGTATTATAATGTGGAAAGCAATAAGATGCTCTTAACATTGTTGTACTTTAGTTCCATTCTGTGTGTTTCTTTTTGCCAGCACTTTTTTTTTTTTTGGTAAATTATTATAATGATAAAAATTTGGGAACCTTCCTGTCATAGAATGTGATGCAGTGGAATATTTCCAAAGATACAGGATCCCTCCCTCTTGAAAAGTTGCATTTGGGAATCTTCCTGTCATAAAATGTGATGCAGTGGACTATTCCAAAGGTACAGGATCCTGCCCTCTTGAAAAGTTGTGTTTGGGAACCTTCCGGCCATAGAATATGATACAGTGGACTATTCCAAAGGTGCAGGATTCTATCCTCTTGAAAAGTTGCCTTAATGGTCCACACTATGTTTGCATGCTACCGACATGAAAAAAGTGTAAATATTGTATTTATATTTTTTTTTCATTTTTTTGTTAATATATTAATCCAAAAAAAAATGAAAATAAACTGTAAATACTGTGATTAATTTTTCCACAATAATTTCTTATTTTATAATAGCAGTAATAAAAAATAAAATGTAAATATATTACAGTTCCTAGCAGGCATTTTTTATTAACATGGGGGGGGGGGGGGCGAAACTCTAAATTTATCAAAAATATGGGCTGCCATGTTGGGTTATTTGAAGAATAAATACCCTCAAATGTGCTACATTGCTGTAATTGTCTTAGAAAAGCAAAAAAATTAAAAGTACGTTTTTTCTTCCCTTTTGATAATCGTATTTATACTTATTTTTCTATAAAGATATAAAACAAATGACTATTAAATTTATTCTTTGGCATAAATAATTTGCTTAATTAATTGAAATTTTCTAATACTCTTCCTTCAAAAGTAAATAACCTAGTTAATTTTTTTTCTTACATTTCTGATTTGTAATCAGTATAGTAGTTTATGGCTTTTCAAACACCATTTAATTAAACCTCTTTAAATTAAACTTTAACTATACAAGTATATATTTTAATATATCTTCTGCTTAATGACTCCCAAAATAAGAAGCTAGTTGATACAATTGAGGGTTTTCTCAATTTAATCTTGTCAACATTGATTCAAGCAATTATCCAGAAACATTCTTTGGGTTACAAAACTTCATATGCAGCAGTTAGAAAATGAAATCAATTTTTCATCTTCCACTAAAATTTTAATTAGATAATAACTCATAATGATCTAAAGTATAAAAGTGAAATAAACCAAAATATTACAACAGCTTTCAACTTTTTTAACTGAGTTGTTGTCTATTTAAAATCTTAATATAAGATGGGAAAATGGTTTTCATTTTTTGTCTGCTTGGTCTGACATTTTGTAACCACAATCAAATAAAACAGTTTTATAAAAAAAAAAAAATATATTAAAAAGGTTCATAAAATGTTTATATGATCACAAATCCATCTTCTTCAGAGCTTCCTCTTTTTTAAATTATAAAAATATATGGTTGTTTTTTAGTCTTCCTCTTCATCCTCCAAATTCATTGGAAAAGGAGTTTTAGACAATTATCATTTCTTTTTCAATAATCTTTTCCAAGTAACATTAATTTTATTTCATCCAGACTTTATATCATGGAGACTTTTAAAATATTTCTATTGCCTCACTGATCATTGGTTAAATTTTGACAGAATTCACATTTATTAAAATTGATATCAGTGTCTAGCTATCGAGAATGTGGAATATGTAAATTTCCCAATTCAGTAAAGCATCTACATAATTGTCTCATTATTTAATAGAGAAGCAGACTTAATCAATCTTCAAAATCTAGGATTCTGGTGGACCACACCAAAAATGTATTCAGCTGTATCTAAGTTGCAAGAAGAAAAAATTATTTTATATTGTAGATATGAAAAATATTTCACAATCAAATTAAAAATGATGGCATGACTTATTTAGTATATTAGCAACTCTCTCCATACAATAATGCAATCTAGTATAAGAGGAAAAATGTGGTCATGTGATATTTTAATAATTTAATATGTGAGTAAATGGCTGATGAACAGGATTATTTCTCAACATGAAAAATATATTCTCCTTTTCTGATGTTAATTCTACGAATGGTTAGTGTAATGTAAGAAAGTGATCACACACAAAATGGAATTTTATAAACTCCTATGGGATTCTAAAAAAATTTATCTTTGGAATGTGGAAATATTTTTTTCCCCAAAAATATTATAAACAAGGTTGATATTTTTTTTAAAAATATAAAACCAGCATTCCCAATTTCGTAAGTGATCTTTTTATAAAAGACAAAATTAAATTAATGTCGGGTATACAGGCTTATTTTATATATGAGTGTACAAAACTATTACCAAACATCTTTTTAATAATAGGGATGTCTTGATTGGTTTATTATTAGAAAATCTTTATGCTTTATCCATCAGTGTTCTACCATTGACTTGAATAGTGATGAAGATTGTAAATATTCTCCTCTGAATGTTTACTGTTTACTTATAGCAAGAGATACATAAAACACATTTATTTCTAGTCATTTTCCAGAGGTAATGATTAATTTGAAAAATACAAACTTTTTTCTTAAATATTGTTATTCTTATAAACTCGTTATAATTAAATTATTGTGAAAAAGTTAAAATAATTAGCGTTCAAAAGTTTTAACTGCACTGAGCAATCTTTTGGCAGATTACTGCCAGAAATCATAGTGTTGTTTAAAGTTTAGCAGTTAGAAGTGTGCCTATATATGTGTGTGTGTATGTGTATACAATATGTAAATGAGACATTTAAATGTTCCATTTTCTCAACAAAGTAATGCTTAAATATTTTTATTAATAGAATGTGGATCCTTTAAATCAGTGGTCTTCAATCTTTTCACACCTGCAGACCAACAAAAATAAAAATAAGATTTTGTGGACCAGCAGAAGTTTACAGATAAATTTTCTTAAAGATGTAACCTGTTTAGCCTTAGATGAGCATAATTGTTATAACTGACCAAAACAGCACACTAGTTATTGTGTATTGTAATGGTGTTTGCTTACCTTCATATGCTGAACACTCTTTCTAGAGTTGCGCAGCCATACTGCTACAGAAAACAGTACAATAACAATCGTTCTCATTAATGTGCTTGCATTTCTACATTTATTATTTCATTGTTAAAACGTGCAAGAATAACATGTTATTCACCTGAATGTTAAAAAAGTCAAAAGTTTTGATCTTATTTTAAATTTTTTTTTTTTTTTTGGGGGGGGGGGGGGTTGAGAAATACTTTGTCTTCACTGAAACAAAGATAGACACCAAAGTTATTTTTTGGTTTTTATTTTTTAAAAAAGGTAACAGAAATTGGTTTTAAAAATAAAAGTTTTAATATATTAGTGGTATACAAATAAAGCCAAAAAAAATATTGCCTTATAGGCTCAAAAAAGTGGGCGTATTTTTAAACAAAAACAAAACTGAAACTTGAAAACGTCAAAAGTTTTGATCTTACTTTATTTTGGGGTGGGTGGGGGTGTATTGAGAAATACTTTGTAAAAGTTAGAGACAGAAGTTATTTTTTGGTTTTTATTTTTAAAAAAAGGTAATAAAAATTGATTTCAAAAATAAAAGTTAAAGCCAAAAAAAAAATTGCCATATAGCCAAAAAAATGAAATATTAAAAAACAGAGTAGAAAAAATTTAAGAGATCAAAAAAGTCACCGTATTTTTAACATCGCGGCGGGATAATGTTACATTTTATTGTTTTAACAGATAAACAATGCTGGCAAGCAGCCATGATTGGCTATCAAAAGACAACTGGAGTTTGTATAATAAAAAACTTTTTTTTTAAATTTTGAATTTTTTTAGAAAAATAATAAATTTAATTCTACCCCCCCATAAACATCTGTGATAAATAGAAAAACAAATTAATTTATGTATGATAGATTAGATTTTGTTTTCATTCAGTTTTTTTTTTTTAATCGGGTAAAAATGCGATGAAAAAATAAATAAAAATTGTTTATATTAATTAAAAGTTTAAAATCTTATTATTTTGTTATTACAAACTTTCTTTTCAGTCTAGCGTGGACTGGCAGAAAGCTTCTGTAGCCCAGTGCCAGTCCACAGACCAGCAGTTGAAGACCACTGCTTTAAATGATTGCCCAAACCTCATTATATTTTCTTTTTCTGTCATCTCCTTTGGCACAGATTGTTCTCACATGGGTGGGAATAAAAGTGTGGCCCTTAATAAGTATATCAGTAGATTCAAGATCATAGTAGCAGAGCATTTATATGTGATTAATGTTAAGCTAAAATATTTAAATCATCAGTGTGATTATAACAGATGTTTTGTAAGAATGTGTGATATCTGATAGTAAGTAGTATCTGAGAGATATCACAACCTCTACTCTCAAACATGAGTGTGAGTGTAGGCTATAAAAATAGTTTGTAGATTGTAACTGAAAATATATTTTATTTTATAAATATAATAAAGGTAAATTTTCAGCATTTTATTATTTATTTATTTTTTTGCATTTCTGGGCATATTAGTAATGATTATATCTCTCAGGTATATATGAACACTACTGAAATTTTTATAATTTATAATTCTTTTTTTATAATAAGGTATTTATTTATATAGCACTATGTTAATAAATTGTAATTGTAAATTAGCAATCAGGCTAATGCACATGCGCTTTACAGATTTTAAACTATACGTAAATGAATACTCTCATTCTCAAACACAAGATTTAGTCTTTATGAAAAGATAGAATGAATCCATCTATCTTTTCAACTCAAACATTTAAGTATGGGCCAATCTTAAGTGTTTGGAGATGAGAGCATGAAGATATTGAGCAGTCATTATAAATTACTTTATTATGTTTGAATGAATGACACTTGCAAAATTATTTAAAATTTATTATACATCATTCTTAGTTGAAGTTCCATTTACATATAGTTTAAAATCTGTAAAGCATATGTGCATTAGCCTGATCACTAATTTACAATTACAATTTATTAGCATAGCACTATATAAATAAATTCTGTATTATATATATATGTTTAACTTCAACTACGAATGATGTATAGTAAATTTTAAATAATTTCATGTCATTCATTCAAGCATAATAAAGTAATTTAAAGTGACTGCTTAATACCTTCACACTCTCATCTCCAAACACTTAAGATTGGCCCACACTTAAACATTTGGGTTGAAAAGATAGATGGATTCATTCTATCTTTTCATAGACTTTATCTTGTGTTTGAGAATGAGAGTATTTATTTACGTATAGTTTAAAATCTGTAAAGTGCATGTGCATTAGCCTGATCGCTAATTCTTTTTTTAATAATTTTTAGGCTGTATTTGAAAATAAATTTTATAAAATCATATATTTGATTACATAAATATAATAAAGGTAAATTTGAAGTGTTTTTATTTTATTTTATATTTCAGCACATATTAGAAATTAATATATCTTGTGGATACATGTAATCTTCATAGCAATTTTTTTGGTCATTATCCTTTACAGAGTTAATTAAACATATATAAATGAACATTCATTAGTACTTTCTTAACATGAAAAACATTCAGAAAGTTTTAAAAATCATCCATTTAATAGCATTCTTCTCATGAGAGCAAACAACAAGATATTACCAATATATCAAAATTTAGCCATAAGAATGACTTGCTAGCATTGAAAATAATACTTTTTTCTAAATTTATCATAAAAATGCATCACACTGTAGAAAAATTTGTTATCCCATATTAATGCTTGTTTGTACATCTGACTGCAAAAATATAGTTGAAAACTACATTGATTTAAATTCGCAAAGTAAATATCAATAACAGAGCAGCTAGTAAAGAGAAATAATATCAAAACTTTCCCAAAATATCATTTCATCATATGTTCCAGAAGGTTTGTGAAGACGGTATATTAGATGTGATAATATGTTGGACTATTTCCGTCATCTATCATTAAATGTTGAATGTATAGAAAAAAAAAATTATTTTAACTTTTTAGATACAAACAACTGTTAGTAATAACACAAATTAATAAATTATATAACATTTTGAGGGATATTATTCTCCACTCTTCTTCAAGTGTTGCTGGGATGACCGGTGGTAATATTAGCATAGGAGTCAGTTTTCAAGAATCTAAAGACATAAGTTTGACTCCTATGTTAATATTGTCACTGATTGGGTCAGGAACACCTGAAGAAGATTGGGGACTAATGTTACTCAAACCATTGTGTAATATATGTTTCTGTGTTGTCTGTTTGTGGGTTATCACTAACGGTTGTTTGTATTAGAAAAAATTA
Source organism: Epiperipatus broadwayi (assembly GCA_028023455.1). Classification (NCBI taxonomy): domain Eukaryota; kingdom Metazoa; phylum Onychophora; class Udeonychophora; order Euonychophora; family Peripatidae; genus Epiperipatus; species Epiperipatus broadwayi. Next base: position 48,691 of record JAQFVV010000054.1, on the reverse strand, counting down.
AATAAAGTATTTAATGACAGATGATAGAAATAGAAATAACTTCATACTAAAAAGGAAGTATGCCTGTGTGTTTGAAAAGAAAGGTTTTAATAATGTGTTTTGCCAGTTCTTACTTATGGATCTGAGACTTGGACACTTAATAGAAGAGCAATACAGAGACTTCAGGAGTAACAAGAAAAGATCAAAAATGCAATATATGGGTAAGAGAACAAACAGGTGTTATGGATCTCATTGAAAAAATTCATTGGCTGAAGTGGACTTGGGCTGGACATATTGCTAGAAGAGATAATAGATGGACAATTGAAATCTTAAACTGGATTCCAAGATATTGTAAAAGATGCAGAAAGAGATCACATGTGAGATGGATGAATGAAATAAGAAAGTATGCAGGGGTGATGTGGAGAAGAGAAGCTAAAAATCTGAGATGGTTTGAACTTGGAGAGACCTTCATTCTGCAGTGAATTGATAATGGTTGATAATGATGATGAAAATAGTCCAACATATTATCACATCATTTTCATAAGTTTAAGAGATTTTTAAATCATTTTCATAAACTCATAAGACATGGTGGGAAAACTAACTACTTTTAGCCAAAGCAATTGTCAGCTTAAAATATTAATCAATTTAAATATTTTGATAACTTATCATTATAAATGTGAATTGTATTTGAGATAAAGCATAAATTCCTATTCATAAACTGCAGAATATTTTACAATAGTAGTATAATTACTATATTTAAATTATAAAGAGAAAGGCTTTATTTTTTTCCACAAGCAGTTTAAACATTTATAATAGCCAAACGATGTAGTTTTTTGGCTATAGAGGGAGCTCTCAAACCTTGACACAAGATAGGGACCTTACAAAGATAAGAACAGCCATCTTATCTTTAATCTAAATTCACATTTATATAATCCAATATGAAGCATCTTGAGACATCTTCACACTCTCGACTCAAAATGCTTCAGATTGGCCTATATAAGTGTAAATTTAAATTAAAGATAAGATGGCTGTTCTTATCTTTATAAAGTCCTTATCTTGTGTCAAGGTTTGAAAATTCCCTCTATAGTCAAAAAACTACATCGTTTGGTTATTATAAATGTTTAAAGCATCAGTGGAAAAGGTTAAAGCCTTTCTCTTTATATTACATACTGCCTGAGTACTCAATAAATAACTAGAACCCTATATTTAAATTAGTTTTATACAAAGTTATTAATCTCTCCAGTTTAGTTTAAGGAATCATTGCATAAGCATCTACCAATATAACCTAATGGCATTGGAAACATTATTTGTAAAGATACTTCATAATATTCTGAAAATAACTAGAACATTAATACCAACAACAATAATACTATATGACTTTTTCAAGCTTACTGTAGATAGATAAAAACAAAAATCATTTGGGAAACCAGAAAATTCATAAACCTGATAGGTCTTTTATCTTACTAGATGAGATAGTGTTCATTGTCATGAAACATATTTATTAGATTAGAAATTTGAAATGGATAAAAAGTAATATTAAAATTGAGCAAGATTTTCCTCTAAACAGTTGACCTTGTTTATGATAGCATGATTACACCTGGGTCTCGTTTTACACGATAGATAGGTTCCTCAGAAAACACGTGCAAATGAAATCGTGCAAAAGTAGACATAACTTGCCTTGAAAAAGGGGGGATATGGACTGAGATATTCCAAAAATCGTGTAAAAGCAAAGCATCAACATAAAATTACTTTAAAATTCATGCAAAAAAAAAAGGAAATAAAATGTGACTAATAAAAAATTTCAAATTTGAAAAAAATTGATACAAGACAAACTTTTTTTAACTATAATATTTAATTTTATTCAAAACAATATATTTTTATGCATAATTTACAGTAATTTACATTTTTTTATACACGTTTTAATTATTATCGCGATTTGCCGATAAACAGGTTCGTTTGCAAACTCGTAAAAAAATCAGATTCTTCACATGAGAAAATACAACTAGCACCAACGTCACTCTCATGTTGTTAATGGTTTTCTGGTGACAAAGTAATTAGTAATTAATCTAACAACTAAAAATTAAATTCTTATTTTGTCTTTAATTTTTAATTTTAATTGTGCTCACTGCTATTACTGATTAAAAATAAACTTGCGGACACTAAATGATTAATAATTGATTACGTTCTTTTTTAAAAAGTAAAAACAGAATGTGATTTAAAATGCAAAATTAACACCCACAATGTTTGAACAAATTTACATTATAATCTTGTAAAATTTAATGTGTGTATACATAAAATGTGGAAATCATGATTTTAATTTCATTATTGCATAAAATCTTACTATTATAAAGCACTGAAAATATTGAAATTACTAAGATGAAAGTCGAATTCCAATAATGTGCTATTACTTTCAATATACACGAAATTTATTATTTAAAGTAATAGTGCATTATCGGAGTTTGACTTCCGGTGAAACATGGAATCGCGTAACTTCAAAATCGTGTTAAATAAGTCCACGTAAAAAGAGACCCATGTGTATTTCAAAGATACCGTAATTAAAAAGAGGCAGTTATTGATTGGTTTAGCTGGGGGGGGGGGGTGAAGATAAAAAGAGAATGCAATGGAGAATTGTAGTAAAGTAAGAATTTGAAACTTTCAGCAAAAAAATTTTCACTGCAGAACAGATAAGCACAATATTAGGGAAGAAAAAAGAGTATGTCAAAAAAAAAAAGAAATAAACTTCAAGGAATGGTATAAATATGCTAATTGATTTGTATAATCATTAATGGTTTTTTTCTTGAATTGAATGTCTATACTCCTTTAAATTAACAACTAGAGTTGATATGGATGTTTATATTCAATTCTTTGATCTCATAAATTGATACGTTAATCTGAAGATAGGCATCGTTTAAAGAAGTATTTAAAACTGCCGGTTTTATTGAAATCCGGAAAGAATCACTGTAACATATAATAAGAGTTTTGTTGAAAAATTATATATATATTTTAAATTTATTTACTTTTTACTATAGTGTTAAATCATTTAATATCATATATTTTTAGTTCTAAAAGTTAATAGACAACAGACGTTGCCCTCCCCCCCTTACTTAAAACCTCAAATTTTATTTATAAATATAAAATTCCAAACCGAAAATTTGAATCCTTTTTTGCCTTTTTTTTTTTTGCCCGCCGATAAACAACCTAGAAGGCTTTATTTAAAAAAAAAATCTATTGCTGAATTTTTCTTTGCACGTAATGGGATTTTTAAAAAAAAAATCTTAAAAAAGTTTTTTTTATTTTCTATATGTTTTGTTGTTGTCTTTTTTTACTATTATTTTTGATAGGGTTTTATTCTATTTTTAAAAAATTTGAATTTTCTGAAGTTTATTGTTGTTAATCACAGTGATTTAAATATATTAACACCAAATGAATCTATCTTTCGTGATATCTCTGGCACATGTGTTAATAATAATTACTTACCTAATTTATGCATATTCAAAGTAAATTTGTTCCTTAAATTTAATTGAAAAATCTGCAGTAACTTTCCGCAGAGAAACAACAAAAAAACATTCAACAGTATTGTCATCTCCTATATGTGGGTGATGAGTTTTGTGGTTTTGTTTTCACTTCTAAATAAACTTAAATGCATAACTAATTAGAAATTAATAATTGAGCAGTTACTCGGTTTATCTACAACTGTCTACCTGAAACAAACGCTTTAGGATTGCAATTAAATTATCCGATATTGTCCATTTCTATAATAAAAAAATCCTGTCATAGCTATGGAAAAGAGAGGTAAAATTCTCCATATAGTAGTGCCACCCAGTGCAAGCCAGAGTAATCAATGGATACAAGACGGTTGATTATTCTGTCTTGCACTGGATGACACTACTGTATGGATAGTTTTGTTTCTGTTTTAACAGCTTGTGTAAGCATAGAAAATGGTAATCATGTGATATTATAGCTATGGCTTATGAATAAATTATCATTATATAATAAGGCATATATATATATGAAAATATCCCAGTGCATATCACTAATTGAACATTCAAATACAAAATGTTCAAATCACTCTCCCAAACGTTCTTTTTTTATTGACAGAGGGCGTTGCTGAAAAAACAACGTTTGAAAGAGAGGTTTGAACATTATATAAATATAAGCATATGAGTGAGAATAAATGTTAGCTGTCAGAAGACAGACAAAGTAATCTATAAAACTTAATTATCACTGGTAGTAGTAGTTTGGCATTATATGTTACATTTAATGTCATTTGTTCTAGCTCTTCTTATAAATTTATATACGTAGATACACAAGAGTTAAATTCATTTTATTATATTACTGGAATATGAATTTACTTATAGCTCACAAAATGTACGTTAATATATTTGAAATTTACTACCTTTTATTATAATATAAAATTGAGGTCATTTAAATCACATTAAACAACATATAATATTACTTTTAATTAACTTTCATCTTTTACATTGTTAATGTTTACTTTTTTTTTTCTAAAAAAGGTAAAATAAAATTTTGTTATCTCATGCATCTTGATTAAGTTTCTACCGTCAAATTTATAATTAGATATTTGAATTTTTAACATAAAAACACAAATAAAATCTTTAATCAGTTTATTAAAATAATTTATTTTTCATTTTGTCTACATTTTTTTTAAAAAAACCAATACTGTGATTTATTGTTTGTATATAAAATTTATATTAAAATAATTATAATATTCAAAATAATGTGTATATACTATAAACCTTCAAAAAGCCTTAACAATGAAGAAATGGAACTATAAAATTTATAAACCAATAAACTATTATATGACCTATCACATGACTTTGCAGACATATTGTTTTAGCAGCATGCAATGCCACCTATTATAAGTTTTACTAAGTAGGGATAGATGTCAGATGACTTAATAAATCCCTATCCTGTGCTGATCCTATCCAAAATCCCCAAATTATGTTCCATGATCTAAAGCTCTTCACTGATGAAAGGAATAAACTTGAAACTAGTTTAAGGATTTTGGGTAGGAAAGCAAACATCTGAGATTTATTAAATACTGACACTTGGCATCTAACATTACTTTCTAAAGCTTTAGCAAATGGTATAAAAAAGTTGAAAACATATGCTGCTTAAATGTAATTTTCATCTTGTAGCGATAAATAAATTTAGAAGTGAAATAAACCTTTGGTCATGTGCTGTTAATGAATTTACACACGCTTGTAAGCATCAGTTTAAAAAGAATAAGTGAACCACTTATACTTAAATCTTATGGTTATATAAGCCAACCTATGCTCACCATGCTGAAATTAGACTTTAACCTATTGTGACCTTGATATATAACCTGACAAGTTAATTGTACAAGCTTATTCATTTATTGTAAACATAAAATAAACATTTAAATGTAATTGTTATAGCAAGTATTAGTGATAAAAAGTTTGTAGAATAAAATCTCTTAAAGACAAAAAATAATTGAAGTACAAAATTGTTTTTGTTTTGTGAAAAAAATTTAAGAGCCTAGGCAGATTTATATCAGTATGTGATATATTCCAAGCCTCTATAATCTAATGGTTCATCTTTCATGAAATCATATGATGTTTGAGTATCAAAACTGAAAAAATTTGAGCTTTGATGCAGGAGTCTTTAGCTCGGTCATTGTGGCAAACTATACAAATGCTAATGAACTTCTAGATTACATGTGATATGCTTTACAAACTAAAATTATTCTTTCTTTGATGTTTTCAGTTTTCTATTCAGCATAATACACTTTCAATGCTGTGCACCATAATCATAATTATTTTCCCTAACTCACCATGATTAACATATAAATGATCTTATTTACATATTCCAACATATTGATAAATGAATGATTTCCATATTCCAACCTATCTATAAATGAATGCTAATAACTCTTTTATTTATTATAATATTATTTGCAATGTATTAAACCTCCTTTATCTTTTTTTTTTTGTATCATACTACTTTACACATACTCATGAAAAAGAACACAGACACAGTTTTGGTTTACAGAATATCAAACTAGTAAGGGGGTGATAGAATGAAAAACATAAAGGTATTTTGGTATATTGTGAATAACAATAATATAATAAATACAAGAATAATATCCTATTCCTGCTAGAAACATAAATGAGATCATTTACGTATTAATATCAGCCATTATAAAACATCATACAGATGAAGTAAAAACCCATAATTATGGCACAAAGCACCAAAAATGCATTAAGCTGGACATAAAAGCAAAAACATCATAGAAAAGTTAATTATACACTTCATACAGCACATCAACATAAATATTCAATATATATATATATTGTAACCCCTCATCCCTATCACCATCACTAACAAATACCCGAGGGCACCAATTCTATGGATCATAGAATAAACTATTAATCTAACTTTATCTTAAATTTACTTATGAGGCTTTTAATTAAAGTTTCATCTTAAACTAACTCAGTGAGGGATACAGAGGTGTATGAGGTGTACAAGGTGCATTAGATGTGTGAGAAAATATTATAATGAATAAAAAATACTTAATTGTAATTATTAATTAGAGAAAATATAACTTACTATTAAAAATTTTTCGGCTGAACGTTTTCGAGGAACCATGCCTCATACTCATAGCCTTATGAAAAGTGTAATAAATATATGCAAATGTAAATATTCAAATAAGCTACTGTTACGTAGCCCATTTTTTCGAGATCTCGAAGCATGTGTCATTTCTGTTAATGGCATGGATGTCTCTATTAATATAGAATGCCTCCTTTATTTTTCTCCTGTAATCATTTGGCTCTGAACATAAAATAATGGGGTTGGCAGTATTTTTTGTTTTTACATATAAGGAGAAATTAAAACCATATTTATTATAATGAATAGGAAATAAAACATCTATTACATTCTATGCTAAACAAAAATTAAATTGGTAAAATTCTACCAGCTAAAATTAACTAATTATAATCTATATTTCATTTTCTCCCATCATCCACATGCATTGAACAACCTCTACCACATTAGAAAATTAAACTAATAACTAAATTATAATATTTTAGAAACTATACTGTATAACAAACTGGATCTGAACTTAAACTAAACCTATCATTACTAAATTTTTAATTACACATTAATCTAATCTAGTTAATTGAATTTATTATTTAATCTGAATTAAAAAATTGAAGATCTCAGGGGAATCTGTTTTATGGCATGGCTTAAACTAAAATCTCTATCTCTCAATAACTATTATCTAATATTATGAAAATAACAATACAAACTAAGCAATACCCTAACTAACTAATGGCAGTTAGATAATGAAAGAAATTGGGTACATTTTGATTTTAATTCATCATCTAAACAATTACTAAATGATAAAACTCTTTTAGACAATCAGTAGATAATTGGCATCTCATACAGTGTTTGGATCAAGGAAATCAATATCATCATATCTGGAGGTTTATCATAATTAAATGAAAATACAATTATGTCACATTAAATAAAATAAATGTGTGAGCATGTGTGGAAATATGAAACAACGAATGAATGTTATAAAATAATTCTAAATACACCTGGGTCTCATTTTACGCGATAGATAGGTTCCTCAGAAAACACGCGCAAACGAAATCATGCAAAAATAGATGTAACTTACCTTGAAAAAGGAGGGATATGGACTGTGATTTTTCAAAAATCACATAAAAGCAAAGCACCAATGTACAATTACTTTAAAATTCGCGCAAAAAAAATTAAGGAAATAAAATATGACTAATAAAAAATTTCAAATTTGAAAAAAATTGATACAATAGAAACTTTTTTTAACTATAATATTTAATTTTATTCAAAACAATATATTTTTATGCATAACTTACAGTAATTTACATTTTTTTATACACGTTTTAATTATTATCGCTATTTGCCGATAAACAGGTTCGTTTGCAAACTGGTAAAAAATCAGATTCTTCACAAGAGGAAATACAACTAGTGCCAACATCACTCTCATGTTGTGTTAATGGTTTTCTGGTGACAACATAATTAGTAATTAATCTAATAACTAAAAATTAAATTCTTATTTTTGTCTTTAATTTTTTAATTTTCAATTTTAATTGTGCCCACTGCTATTACTCATCTTTTAAAAATAAACTTGCGGACACTAAATGATTAATAATTGATTACGTTCTTTTTTAAAAAGCAAAAACAGAATGTGATTTAAAATGCAAAATTAACACACACAATGTTTGAACAAATTTACATTATAATCTTGTAAAATTTAATGTGTGTTTTTTGTCTTTAATTTTTTAATTTTCAATTTTAATTGTGCCCACTGCTATTACTCATCTTTTAAAAATAAACTTGCAGACACTAAATGATTAATAATTGATTACGTTCTTTTTTAAAAAGCAAAAACAGAATGTGATTTAAAATGCAAAATTAACACGCACAATGTTTGAACAAATTTACATTATAATCTTGTAAAATTTAATGTGTGTATACATAAAATGTGGAAATCATGATTTTAATTTCATTATTGCATAAAATCTTACTATTATAGAGCACTGAAAATATTGAAATTACTAAGATGAAAGTCGAATTCCAATAATGTGCTATTACTTTCAATATACACAAAATTTATTATTTAAAGTAATAGTGCATTATCAGAGTTCGACTTCCGGAGAAACGTGAATTGCGTAACTTCAAAATCGCGTTAAATAAATCTGCGTAAAAAGAGACCCAGGTGTATATATATATATAATAGTAATAAAACCAAGTGATAAATCACATGACCTTTATAACTTGTAATTACTAGTATGAAATAAAAAGCAAATATTTCTAAACAAACTTATTTTATTACTTTTTATTTATTTATTTATTTTTTTATAATAAATGCTATAAGAAAAAGCATTCAAATCTTTATCTATGACTGTCCCCATCCCCAGACAAGTTTTGAGCTTTGGCTCTCTTCAGTGAAGAGCTAGGTCATCAGATTCAAAAATACTAACTCTAACCAAGCATTTATTTAATACTTAACTATTAAGAAGATTTGAAACTTTCAGACATCTAATGTCTTCAAATTTAGCTCTCCAGATGAAATAGCTATATGGGCCTGAACTAAATTCAGATACTCCTTATATTACTAGCCTTAGAAATTTAATATAGCCAAAGCTTCAATAACTAAAATTACAATAGTAATAAAACCAAGTGATAATAGTAATAAAACCGATGACCTATGTAGCTTGTAATTACCTATATAGCTTATAATTACCAATATGTAATAAAGAACATTTATATCATTTATCATTAAAAAAATTAAAAAATAAATAAAAAATAATAAAATAAGTTATAGAAATATTTACTCTTATATTTTAATACTGAATACATATAATATCATGTGAAATTTGCCAAGACTATATAAATTTCATCTACTAAGATTACAAATTTTAGATAAATAATTGATTTATTAATACTTCAAATTAAGTAGCTATAACATATTAATACAAATAGGGGGAAAAAAAACAAATTTTAATATGTGACTGATATTTGGAGTTTTATTAAATGAATATTTAACTAAAATTTGTAATGTTATTAAGAATAATCGATTAGCTTTATGAATATTATAGATATAGTCTGAGTTGTGGGGTGGAGTGGATTGAAAACTTGCCAATTAAAGTATGAAGATTGGCTATCTTATTATAAGCTGATTGTATATATGTAGGGAGATGATAATCTGGACCAACTGATGAGTGCTGGTTTAGCATGAAATATGGATATTAGTGATTATTTATCTTTTCGACATGTGTGTGATCAAGTGTATCAGCAATATGAGATAGCGTGAATAGTTGTGGGTCATGTGAAAATCTGAGTTCAAACCCTCTATATATTATATATTGGAGTGCAGGTATGAAAAAACCTGTACTGTAGAAAAAATTAATATATTCTAATAATTTTAATAATTCTGCAAATAAACAACTGTTATATATGTAATGTTGACAATATATCTTATTTATAAGGATCCCAATTTTGAATATGAATACTAAAATAACAATTCATAAAAATAGATCTCCTGGACTGATGTTAGTCAGCTTATAAAAAATGTTCATTTTATTGTATCAATGCTAATTTATTAATTACAAAATGACACACTTTTACTTAAATTGCTTAGAGAAACAATGTAAATTGTTACCATATATATAATCAAAATTACCCAAAATTCATAACTCAACCAGACTAGCCAAAATAAACTCTAAAACACAACCAATAGTTTCACTGCTGCAAGCAGACTTCTCAAGTGTAAAGAACTACAAGATAACATATTTATACTAAACATTACCCACAATTCCACTACACCCTATATACCCTTAATATTAAAAGAACTTGTAAATAAGTTAATTGTTCCAGAATCATAAATTTTTAATCATAAAGATTCTTTAATTTTTTTTTATGTCCATTTCTCTCAAAGAAGACAATCTTAGCTTCATCAAAATTAATAGTATAGCCTGTATCTTTTTCATGGATATATAAAGAAAAACGAAGACATTTATTTCTAACCATACTTTTATGTGCTTTTATTCTTTCATTTAACCTCAATCTACTCTGACATATAATATATATTGTAATGTGATAAAAATGATTCTGGGAAAATTATCCATCTAATCCGAATAAAACATAGCCCAATCATTGGTCACCATTTTGTAATTGAATATTGATTCTAATATGGGATGATAATATAAAAACTTTAGTATGTCTCAGAATTGAGACATTATTCATAATAGTATAGATCTAACCTAAATGTGGAAATGTCATTTTATAAAAGCCCCAAAGTTGATTTGACATTTTGTAAGAATTGCCACTTGTACATGATCATCATAGGCTAGGATGGGGTAGCTATTCTGTCACAATAATAATGGATTTTCTATCTCACTACCTCTCTACATTTGTTCAATCAACATTTATCATAAAACAAAAGAAATTGACCTATTGGCTTTTGAGACAATAAATTATCACTGACCCTAGATGAAACTAAAAGATCATTAAGAAATGCCCTTAAGATTTATATTATTGGAGCAAAACATATATTAACAAATAGTAACTCTGTTAGAACCTGTGTAAAATTATCTAGCTCTGTTATTAATCATGCTAGGCAATAACAATATTTCCAATACATAATTATTTAGATTGCCCACTACTCTATAATAAAATACTAATAACAATCCCTATTAAATTCTAATTTATCCAGATAGTATTTAAAACAAAATAAAGCAAATAAGACCATTGTTTCAGTCATCATCAAATCTATTCACTATTCCCAAAGTAAACTGCAATATGCAGTGAAATCATATATCATTGCCCTAAACAAGGATGTATGCTTAAGATATCTATTTGACTATTGAATAAAACTAAATTTGAATCAATAAATAACTAAATTCCAACATACTTTACTAATCCAATATTATTTATAGTAATGCAAAATTTACTTTAATATTTAATGACATTCTACTTAAATCAACTAGTTTCTAAATAATTATAATTACATTTTGAGAACATTTTCTAAACTACACAATATTTATAATGTTTAAATAAAATAAACTCTTTTTCAGTTTTGTATCTAATTTAATAAAATGCTAAATATAATATTAAGATTTCATTCATACTTTACATTATATTGATATGTAATTATTGCTTATGTTATGTTTTAAAATGAAACACTCTATAAGAATTTATTATCAATAAATCTATTAGATAATTTCAAATTTTACAGTACCCAATCACATTATACAAAATATACCATAGGTTTCTATTGGATATTTACTAACTTACAATCATTGATATTATTCATCTACTTAAATATCCGCTCAATCGATTATAAAAATGGATTTTATAACAATTAAACTATATATGACGATAATTGGTAGTTATTCAAGCCAAAGATAATATTAAGTTTAAAAGTAATTAAGACATCATTCTGACTAATGACAGAACAAAAACTATTAAGATTTTTGTTACCGGACAAGATAAGCAAATAAATAATCAACTCCGAACTAGTGAAATTATTTCAACCAGTAATATTGATTTAGATAAGTAAACAAATATTTAAGTATAGTAAAAAATATAAAATTTATACCTAATCGGATTTAATAATGATGTCTAAAAATATACATATATCTAATTATATTTCACTTACCAAAATGGGTTTGATCTTGGATCAAACTTCAAGTACAAAAGTTACCTTGCACATTCAAAAGAAAAATAATCAGATAGATGCTGAATTTTTAAATCAACTCTAAATTTATTAGTCAATCATTAAAAATTTATAATAGTAATAATATGTATATAAGAATAATAACCAATGATGCATGTAATAGACTAAAATCGTAACCAAAAAAAAAAATACAATCCTAGGTCTCTTTAATATATAAATAATTGATAGTTTATTACTGTATAGAATCAATAAAATATGTATATGAAACTCCAAAAATGGGTTATGTGACTATAATACTATATAAAACTGAAGAAGAGATTTTAAATAGAGTATACACCATAAAAAAATGTAATCAAATAAAAATTGATCTCTATTTATTCACTGAATATATTGTATTATTCACTATTATTTTTTTCCTATTCTCTGCTATATTTTTATAGTTTGTTCAAGACATAAAGATTTTTCTATAGGGTGACTTTTAATTTACATATATAATTTAAAATTTTTAATAAACATACCGGTAACATCAAAGTATATGTAAATGAAAAAGAGAGGGACAATTCCCATTAATTGTGAAAATAAAAATATATATTTTCACATGCACACGTTTGTATTTTCACAGCCAATGAAAACTGGTCAGCCTTCTTTCATTTACACATACATTATTTATATAGGCACGTTAAAAACAACCCAGAAATATATTCCTTATATATATAATCTCTAAATTAACCTTTAGATAGAAACGTATATACAAACTAACAAAAACGATAATGAGATTGAAAATAATAATAAAAAAACATTGAAGGACATTGCTCATTTGAATTTTCTGTAAGTTTATTAAATAATGTTTTATTCACACAATAATTAATTAAGATAACAATATAAACATTATGATTTTCTAATAGGATTTATTGTTTTGGAAGAAAAATTATAATCTAAATTAATAATTATAATAAACACTGTTAGGATTTAATTTAATACAACCCATCCAAAAGCTAATTCATATCCCATTAATGTAATACTAGTAATTCATTCGCTTAATTAAAATTTAGAACTTACTTTTTAAAGGGCAGATTTATTAGAAAATAATACTTATTATAATCTTTTATTATATATATATAATTTTAAAATTAAAATACTTTTTTTTATTTCAAATAAATAAATAATGAAAAAATATGTAATTGACATTTTATGCAAAGAATCGTATTACTCATTAGATTTCTATTATAACACCTAATTAAAATACTTAACTTCAACATCTTTACTTGTTTTTACTGATTTTTATTTACTTTTATATTTCCATTTATTACTAGGTATTTCTTCATCCATTTTATTTTATACTTACTATATGTATTTACTGAAACACACAGGCTTATTATATACCTGTGTCTATATATGTAATATATAGGGTATATGACCACAGACTTTCACACAACCCACCACTCTCCACACTATCTCATTACACTGATACGCTTGAACACATATATGTTGAAAAGATAAATAATCACCAGTATACGTATTTCATGCTAAACCAGCAATCATCAGTTGGTCCAGATTACCATCTCTACACATATATGCTATAAGTGCTCAGATATATATTAAGATAGCCAATCTTCATACTTTAATGGACAGACTTCAATCTACTCCACAATCCAACTCTTCAACCGTTCATCCAATTGAAAATCTGATGATGGAATGCTCAAAGACCACCCTGAGGCTGAGATTCTTGTCACATCCATGTTGACCCAAGGTCAATCTGACCCCTCATATACAGGACATAATCCATTTAATACATATACAAGGGATGGGCAGACATCTCTACTATGTAATAACTGAAACACACAGGCTTATTATATAGTAGTTATTACATAGTAGAGATGTCTGCCCATTCCTTGTATATGTATTAAATGGATTATGTCCTGTACATGAGGGGTCAGATTGACCTTGCGTCAGCATGGGTGTGACAAAAATCTCAGCCTCAGGATGGCCTTTGAACAATCCATCATCAGATTTTCAATTGGATGGACGGTTGAAGAGTTGGAGTGTGGAGTGGATTGAAGTCAGTCCATTAAAGTATGAGGATTGGCTATCTTAATATTTATTTGAGCACTTATAGCATATATGTGTGGAGATAATCTGGACCAACTGATGATTGCTGGTTTAGCATGAAATATATATATATTGGTGAGTATTTATCTTTTCAACATATATGTGTTCAAGTGTATCAGTGTTGTGAGATAGGGTGGAGAGTGGTGGGTTGTATGAAAGTCTGTGCTCATATACCCTATATACTATATGTATTTACATTTATATTCCACATTTCGGATTAATTCTAAAAATGTTCAACAACACATTTTTAACTTTCATATTTTATTGAGGAAAAAAATCAACAGAACAACAAATTTACATAATAATAATAAATGGATCATATTTAAAGATAAGAAATTTATTGTAGAGAGCATATTTATTTCTTTTATCAACAAAAAATAAGACATATACAAATAACATTATTTAATTAAATATAATATTAAAGTATTAAAAATAAATTAATATTTAACATAGCGATTTCTGGAAAGTCTTTTAACCTGGAGATCACATATAAAGTGAAGATTGTCTACAAGTAATTACATAATGCAACTTTTCTGTATTGTTAAATTTTCATGTTTTTTATAAACTAGTACTTCTGTCTCAACTATCAAAAGCAATGGCCATGTAACAATTTTGTGAAGATAGACTGTTTCTATGGCATTATCGACTGACCATTATTATTCAGTTGATGTGATCTATTCAAAGTGTTAGTTTAATCTATAACAAGCAGAGATATAGATTGACAAATCCATGAAATTATGGTTTTATATATATATATAACATTAAACACAATCTTTTTTAAATGTTGTTATGTAAATAATATCACACGCCTACTTCATAAAGGAGTCTTCATTACTTACAGCAGAGAGCAAAATATTATTAACAAATTAAAAAAATATTTTATTATCAGAATTTTACTTTGTTAATAAAAGTCAATCAGTTTGATCAATAAAAAAATAATTGAATTGATTTAATATTCACACGATGCCATAAGTATTGTAGATAATCTCATTTATATATAAATAAGACATTTACAAAAGTGATTTCTTTTTCTTATTACAATATAGTCATGTACTAAGGTGGGGTGTATATTATGTTAGATTATAATTTTTCATGGATTTATTATGATATAAACAAAATAAATTTAGATTTCATATCCAGGCAGATGAGATACAAATGTGTTCTAGCACTGATGTCGTTAAGGAAACCATCAATCGTCACCGATTGTTCCCAAGGTTAATCCACTTTTATTGTCCACAAATAATTTTTTTCTCATAGGTTTAACTAGATCTACCTAAAAAAAAGGTTCGAGGGAACAATAATGTAAAAATGTGGTTTAGCCTTGAGAACTATTAGTGATAATTGATGGTTTCGCTAGTAACATCAGTACTAAAACCCATTTGTATTTCTTTTGGGGTTGAAATGACTTCTAACTTAATTTGCTTACACCGTATATATGTATATGTTTTTGAAATTTAGACGACGCACATTGAATTTTTATAACATGCTAATTTACATTAAAAACAATGCAGTTAGTACTTTCCCCCCTATAATCTAAAATGATACAATTGTAAGCACAAACGAGAATTCCAAAATTTGAAGTTTGTGTGCTTTTGTTAAAAATTCAACAAAGAATACGCACTCGAATATAATTTTGTAAAAGAAAACTGCATTATAAAACAGTTAACATGACGGTCTTATGCTTCAATTTTAATACTTCCTGTGCAATTATAAAACGATAAATGAAGATAAATCTCTTGAATAAATGTATCAAAAAGATTTGTTTTCAAAAGTTAGGAGAAAAATAGTCCTAATTAAAATAAAAACTTCGTATCTTTTAACCAGTTTTTAATTAATTTTGTATCAACCGCAATCATGCCTTAATAACTTTTATAATGTTTTGAAGTATGTTGAAGTTTATTTTAGCAAAATAATATTTAATCACAATAGAAATTAAGCGCGTTGTTATTCTTGAAATCTAATTTATTAATTACATAAATGATATTGTATTTGTCTGTTCAAGCTTTTTTTTAAAGAATTAATACTTTATTATTAAAATTTAAAAAGTATATTATGATAAACATTATTTAATTATTATGATATTTTTTGATTTTTTTCCTTTTGGATATATGTTATGGGTAATGATATATTTTATTATTATACACAAATATATATATATTGAGTATTTTGCGATAATGTTTTTAGTTTATCTGCATACCTATCCCAACTAAGTAAGCATTTGATCAGGATCATCGGATAAAACACTAAAATGAGTACAATCCAGTATTTACCATTATTTCCCTTTGCTCTTTACTTGTAAGTGTGAATACCAAAATTGTAAATATTTGTACGATTGTTACCATACACACTCTGAAATAAGTAGATGTTTAAAACCGAATTTGAAATTCAAGAACTATCTCGGGCTTTGCCATAATGACCATGAAAATAATTTGTTTAATAAAAAAAAAACCCGAAATATTTATTAACGGAAATAAATATTAACGTTAATTTCTTTCTGCTGATGACAAACGCAGCATAATTAAATAAAAAATAAGTTCAGTCCACCATTATTAAATAATATACTTTCAATATTTTAATTATATAGAGAAGGAAAATGAGAATAAAAATGGACTTTATTTGTGATTATCTTCATTTCTATTCAGACAGAAATACACTAATTTTTGTATACAAATTTACAGCCCTTCAAAAAATTATCAGATGTAAAAAATAGATCATGTAATTCTTATATATTTAGGATAAAAATAATACTTATATAAGGCTAAAACCTCAGTACATGTGCCTTGAATGCTTAATTTTAGCAAGAGAGACCTCTCCAAATCATAATGCAAGATTCGACTTTACAAAGATAAGAGGAACCCTCTTATCTCTCAACCTATTTTCTTAATGATATAGGCAAATCTAAAGCATTTTGATTTGGGAGCATTAATTTTATTCTTAAACATTTACTTTTCTAAAAATAAAGGGAAATTCATTTTAACATATGAACATTTATTTTTTTAGTAATAAACATTAAACACCTTCACAATATAAAATAATGTGTACATCATCATTATCATTTTAAACCATTATTGATCACCACAGGATGAAGGTTTTTCCAAGTTCAATTCATCTTCTATGACATCTACACTATCTGTACATCATCCCACCTCACTTCCCTACTTCATCCATCCATCTCACCAGTCTCTTTCTAGGCCTTTATAGTCTCTTGAAATTCAGTTTAAGATTTCAACTATCCATCTATTATCATCTCTTCTAGAAATATGCCCAGTGCAACTTCCACTTCACTCTCTTAACTCTTTTAATGATGTCAGTAGCATCTATTTATTCACTCACCCATGTATTTTGTTTTCAATCTTTTCTTGTTTTTTTTTTTTAAAAAAGCAATTTATTTATTGTAAAATTGAATTAACATGTTTAAAATATATATATATTGAACCCTTTTTAACACATTCAGCAAATATAGAATGATCCAGAAGTCTGAATTTAAATAATATTGATATGATCTACTTAAAATACATTTTATCAAGACTAAAATTGTCATTTTAAATCTACTTTTGACTAGCACTTCTATTATTAAAATATTTCAAAACTATTATTAAACAATTAATGATTAAATTGTGGCAGAAAATGTGTAATTTGAATTGATAAACAAATGAAAAATAGCAGTTACTTACTTTCATAAGAATTCAGACCCATGCAACACTAAACAATATATATTTTATTTAAAAGTGCTATATGAATAATACAAAATATTTAAGAATAATTGTTATTAATAATGTTGTTTTTTTATATGTATATGAAATTGCATAAAGAAAAGATACTTAAATTGCTAAAAGCAGGGCCCATTTAAACGTAAACATTATTGGTATAATGTCATAAAAATATGAATAAATGAAAATTTTGTATATATATATATATGTATAATAGTTTGCCTTATTAAACGAATTTAAACAAAATAAAGCATCAGGGTAACAACAATTCTGAATTATGTAAATAGTGGTGATAAATGATTGTAATATATGACAAATCTGGTCATGGTATAATTTGTCACATATACTGCAGTTATATATATATTAAAATTTGTTCTTGGTATATTTTTAGTAGTTGCAGCAATATTTTAAGCAGGTCTCCATATCAAACTATTGTGTTTTAACAATCATCGAATGTAAAATATACAGCATATCTTTCTTTTACTAAATATGTGCATATATATATATATACTAACATGTATTAAAAGGCACATTGAAAAAAATAATAACCATTTATAAGATGAAAATTTACATAATTAATAAAATCATCATAAGTTATTAATGAGACTTAATTTTATCAGTTTTGTCAGTTGAAAATAAAAAAAAGAATGTCAGATAAATAAATAGTTTAAATAAGAAGGATTAGCTGATGTTAACTTAAATAAAATAGATTAGAAATTGTTGCTTTTATTTTTTCAAAATTAGCCAATTTATATATAAACTTTGAATATTATATACCACAAGACAAATGCCTTTCATAAAGCCATCACTTAAAGCAAATAAATTTTTGGTTGATGAGGGTTTCCAAATATTTCCTTGCTTTCCTTTTAATTTAAGAATAGCTACATATCTTCAGTGGATTTGCAAACTATGTTGTATTTAACTACATGACTTCAATTATATGCTATCCAAAGAAAAAATGTAAACAAACATAAATGCAAATAAATAACCAAAATAAAATATTTTCCCCTCTGAGTGCCAGATGCAACTCCATTTGAAAAAAAAATCAAATTTGTAAATAAATTTTACAGTATGCCACTAGCAGTACATGATCATGTTTATTACTAAAATTTCTTCAGTTTCATCAAAAGTATATACATTTTATTCTTTCTTTATTATCCTTTCTGAAGTTGATGCTTAATATTTTGCATAATAAAATATTTTCTGAACATAATTCTAAAAGTTTCACAAATTTTGGAATTTACTAAAAGTTGATATTGATTTTAAAAATATCAAAACAATTAGAGAGATCCTAATTTCTGATAACAAGACCACTATTTTGTTTCTATAAGAGAAAAAAAGATATTAAAAAATATCCCCCAGACTATATTTAATAGTAGCAAAAGTCAGACATATAATTATTATTTACATTATTTTAAAAATAAAAATATAATAGTTTTTTTATTGTTATTACTTCAATAAATGCTTTAATAATTATAATATTATTTTTTTAAATTTTGTTTATACTATAATTTTAATATACATATTCATCTATGCATATAAAATGCATGTGTTATATATATATGTGTGTGTGTGTTGAAAAGTACTGTATACTTGCAGTCCAATAAATAATGTACATTCTAATCTAATCAATGTTTATTAACAAAACTTAAGCTATTATACACTATATATGTTTATACATGAGAGAACGGGACTTGTAACAAAATATAATGTCATGTGTTCCAATGCATTAATGTTCATGAAACGTTGTTTATGATTTTTGTTTGACATTTTACTCCTTGTCTAAGAATATATAAAGTTCATTGATCACAAACTATCTGAGTTGACTTTATTTAGAAAACTTTAACTTACTGAAATCTTTTTTTTAAGTTTTAAATTAATGGCAGCCCATGAAAATTTTAAGCAAATATGCTTTTATACTGTTTTGGCAACAAAAGGGAAGCAATAAAAACAAAACAGAGCATTTTTACCACACAACCATTTTATTTTTTCATTCCAATCATTATTAAAAGATCTAATGTTTTTTGTTTTTTTTTATTATTAGCTACTGTTTGACAAATAATAATATGTGGAGTAGATTGACCATTACGTTTTATTTCAATTTTTGCATGTAATATCAATTGGGAAAATATAATTTCTTTAAATATATTTATCACTAATATCCATCTTGATAAATATTTAAAATAATTGTATTCATATATTCTATACACATTTCTTCAGTGATTAAAGCATTGGATCATCAAGGTATAGATCCAGGATATTGTCATATTTTAAAGAATATTTATAAAAATGCAACAGCAACAATTAGATTACATAATGATACTGGAAAAATCAACATTGAGAAAGGTGTAAGACAAGGTGACTCCATATCTCCAAAACTCTTTACAGCAGTGCTGCAAGAAGTATTTTGTGGATTAAAATGGGAAACTAAAGGAGTGAAAGTAAATGGAGAGTATTTAAGTCATTTAGATTTCGCAGATGATGTAGTTGTTTTTGCAAATAATGCTTCAGAGCTGCAGGAAATGTTGCAGGAGTTATCAGATGAAAGAAAGTAGGACTAAAGATAAATGTTAAAAAGACTAAAGTAATGTTTAATCGATTTGCTCAAAATATGAAAATAAAGATTGATTATGAAGAATTAGAAGAAGTTAGCAGTTACAAATACCTTGGTCAGATTATTAATACAGATGGAAACATAATGGAGGAAATTAATCATAAAATTAAACTTGGTTGGAGTGCTTTTGGTAGAAATAACTTGATACTAAAAGGAAATATGCCTATGTGTTTGAAAAGGATGGTTTTTAACAAATGTGTTTTACCAGTTCTTACTTATGGATCTGAGACTTGGACACTTAATAGAAGAGCAATACAGAGACTTCAGACCACTCAAAGGAGTATGGAGAGATGTATGTTGGGAGTAACAAGAAGAGATCGAAAACGCAATGTATGGGTAAGACAACAAACAGGTGTTACTGACCTTATTGAAAAAATTAAAAGATTGAAATGGAGTTGGGCTGGACATATTGCTAGAAGAGATGATAATAGATGGACAATTGAAATTTTAAACTGGATTCCAAGAGATTGTAAAAGACCCAGAAAGAGACCACATGTGAGATGGATGGATGAAATAAGAAAGTGTGCAGGGGTGTTGTGGAGAAGAGAAGCTAAAGATCGAAGAAGATGGATTAAACTTGGAGAGACCTTCATCCTGCAGTGGATTGATAATGGTTGATGATGATGATTCATATATTGGATTATTTTTAGTCGAATATATAAATACAACTAAAATACCTAATAATTATTTTATTAAATTTTTTTTTATAATAAATATTTATATGTTAATTTATAAATGTTAATTACACGAAAAAGCATAATATTTTATTGTCTATCCTAAATGACAACGATAAAAATTTATTTACTCTAAAGTGAAACCAGAATAGATAAATATAGTACTCAAATAACCAATCACACTGTGGCAGGCTCATTGATAAATGTAAATACATTCGGTGAAATTCCCTGAATACAACACATGAAGCTTCTTTGAATAGAATCTCAAGCATCAATTAAAATAGTTCTTTTTAAAAATGGTTTAATTAATTATATTTTATATAATAATTAGGCAAAATGTTGAATGATTGTTATATTATTGATATTTTCAAGCATAAATTTAATAATTATTTTTTTCCTGCGGTGCGCCACACTGCTTATGGACTAGCGGCCACTAATTGAAATGTTAAGCTATGGGCGTGGCAGGTTGATTTAAATAACAACTATAACTTAAGCATGTTCGTAATATATATAATGTAAACTTTTCTATTCATTTATGCATATTAGATTCCTGGAAAAGTCCACCTGGTTATTTCCGAATCTTTTTATTAGAATTTTATTCAAATATCGATTTACCAAAACTTTATAATATAGATAATGTTATCAATACAGTAATTGGAAATAAATCTCATAAAGTTTAATTGAATTTTGTTAAAGAAGTAGATAATAAAACAAAATTTTAAATGAAATTAATTTATTTGATTAGTGCTTTACAAATATACAATTATAAAACGAAATTATTTTTTTTTTGAAAAGGATTGATTTAAAATATATTAAATCTTTTTTTTAGCGGGTCTTTATTAAAAATAACAACGTAATTATAAGCACAAGTTTGTAACATTTTATTTAGTGAAATGTATAGATATTTGCATTATTTTTATAGTGAAGGCGGGAAATTACTAGTAGAAATGAATTTGGCTAACTCCCTTTGGCAGAGCTGCGGGTGAAAAAATCAACAAAATAGAAGTGATTACTAATATTAATACTAATAAGTATTGTTTCTACCATCTGGATTTCTTTAAGAATTATTAAGTTTAATTGCAATGAATTAATTAATTGTATTAGATACTAACTTCAGTTAGTTTACCACATCTAATGTATTGCAAAAATCTCGATTTAATTTGAATTTTTTGTATTAAATTCAATAATTATTTTATATCATTAATCTCATTTTGCTGACCCAGCATACAGAGCTGAGGGTCGTGTGAAAGTCTGAGTTCGAATCCCTTATATATTACATTATATATGTGCAAGTGTATGTAACCCTGTACAGTATTTCAATTTATATCATTAATATAAATAAGGAAACACTTCGTTATTAGTTGTTGACAACTTAAGTTCACGATGGATGAGGGCATTGGCGTTGTTGATATCAAATAATTTTATCTGCTGCAATAATTTGCTTACAAACCAATGTAAGTGAATGCCAACTTGGAAAAATTAGATCCTCAAAAAAAGAATATTTCTCCACAAGTGGAAAAGGTCTCCTCATTTCTTTTTCTAGAAATTATCCCAAACCAGTTCCAAGCCACTGGCTCTCCTCAGTGAGGCACTAGGATATTTCAGGCATTACTTCTCATTTCTTTTCATTCACTTGATATTTAACATTCAATCTGAACTCAAAATAAGCCTGTAAGAGAGTTTTAACAAAACTAAATGTGAAGCTGGCCAGAAATAAATTTAGGTAAGATTGTGGTGCAAATGTCTTATGAATAAGTTCACAACATGATTAAATTTTTACATTTTAACTTTTTAATCTGGTTAAGCATAATGTCAACAAAATAACCAGTGTTTAGGTCATCTATAAATAAGCAAATAAAAAAATGCATTTACAAATAATATGAGATTTAAGAGTAGAGTCTTGAACTTTTGAGCAACAACATACATTTTTAACTTTAAATCAAACTATCAAGTTAGATAAATAGTAGAGAATTACAAATAGTACTTTTTTCTTGCAATTTAATAGTATTAATGGTGTCACTGATGATTTTAAGCCAATAAGTATACTAGTGTAGCTTTCTTCAAAGATCACATTGTTATTTTTTATTTTTATCTAATGGATATATTACCCACAGATTATGGACTCACACAATTCACAAAATGCATAACATTTTACTCATTCTGTGAACTATATAGTTCATGAAATAGATAAATTTCTGCACAGTTCATGAAATGAGCATTATACTGTTCATTTCGTAAATTGATGCATAGTTGCAACATATAAATGGATAAAGAGGAATAAAATAGTTGTAATTCAAGAACTTTTATTAAATAAAAATAGTTGTATACTTTGACAAAACACAATACAAATATTATTGCCAAACCTTTTATTTTACAAATAAAATAAGAATTTTGGCAATGACATTTTTCTTATATTTTGTTAACGATTTTCACAAGACTTGTTTGGTTGACATGAAAAGTTACAAAGAGCTTGATTATTGAAACAGTTCCATTTCTTCTTTTACATGTTATACAAGAGCATCTTTTGAATCCTTGTTCATTACAGAAAGTTGGTGTGCTAGAGTTTGATATTGTTGACTATAGTTGTTATTTCATTAATAGACAATCTCTGAAAATCAATCTTGCCAAAAAAATTTCTCTCAAGCCAGTTTTCAATTTCTCATCTTTGGCACAAATTCCATATTTCCTTTTATTCTATCAAGAACTACTTAATTAAGTTTGCTTTCTTCCATCATAATCAAAAAATTAGTATAAACATCAATAACACAATTTCCAATATCCAGTTTTTTGCTTAATCTTTACACCATTTTTGTAGTAACATGTTTCATGTTCTCACTAGCAATGTTTCCCAGCTTGGATGGAAGTTGTTGATATGAACATGTGACAGAATTTGGACTCTGATTGCTTTATAAATCATCAAAAATTCCTCTATTCAATTTCTGGTTTCATTTATCAAATTGTGTTCAGACTTCCTTACATGTTTCATTATTATTTGTAATAAATTCTTCATATAATTTAATATATTATTCTATATTGTGATTATTTATAGTTATATTTGCCCAATCAATGACTTTTTATTTTGTTTTGGAATTAGTACTTGCACTAATCAATGTAGTTTAGTGTATCCACAAAATCTTTTTCATCAATTCCTGACCGAATTTTGTTTAGAAATTTGGTTGGAAGGTTTAAATGAAACCCATTTTATAAGGCTCTATTTTCATAGTTTTATGGTATGTAGTATTCATACTCCACTGAATAAATTTTATTCCTATACCCTAAATGGAAAAATATCTCTCATCCATGTAATTAAAGAATCTTTAAGCATTGCATTGCCTATTTCTACTAATCCTTGACTTTGCAGGTGTCTGAACTTTTACTTAGTAAACTAAATATTTCCAAAAAGCAGAGTTTTTGATAATTTCAGCTGTGAATTCCCTTCCATTACTAGATTGTAAAAGATATAGAGCATCATATTTAAGAAAAAATGTCTAACAAATGCACTACTTCTTTTGTTGTAAATAAAACTTTATCAGATGCTCATGTTGTGATGAACTTGAAATTTCCATCTGGTAATCTTTGAAAGTCAACAATATCTTCCTGATCTTTTTCATTCTTGTCAGTTATGGTAATAGATCTAGTGACAAGCCCTTTAACAGTCTCCTTTTTTTGGTTTCTCTATGCATCTTTAACATTATTTTATGAATTCAGAAACCAATTCATTATGAAATGTTGGTACAGTTTTCTATTATTTTTTTGGGGTTTTGAAAATTTTTACCCTTGTGATCAGTAGACAGATGAATATACTGTATTAACGATATAGCAGATTCTTGTGCTGTCATAAACAAAATGTCCTTTGTCACCAATGTGTCCAGTAAATTTGATATAGTGTATTTACTTCTTCTAAAATGATATTCTGGTCCACTTCTTTTAATGCCAAATCTATTATCATATAAAAGATTTATGACTTATTGTTTGACTTCCATTTTGAATGTAAGGATCTAAAATTTAAGTTTATGACTTATTGTTTGACTTCCATTTTGGATGTAAGGATCTAAAATTTAAGTTTATGACTTATTGTTTGACTTCCATTTTGGATGTAAGGATCTAAAATTTAAGTTTATGACTTATTGTTTGACTTCCATTTTGGATGTAAGGATCTAAAATTTAAGTTTATGACTTATTGTTTGACTTCCATTTTGGATGTAAGGATCTAAAATTTAAGTTTATGACTTATTGTTTGACTTCCATTTTGGATGTAAGGATCTAAAATTTAACAGATATGAATATTTGAAACCTAAAATATCACTTTATTAAATTAATTATGATAAATCATTATATATTATATATGATGTGGGTCCAACAAGTCCAGAGACTCATGTCAATAAAAAATTAACCATACTAAATATAATGAAAGGAATTCTGTAACGTTGTAGAAGTTGACTTAAACACTTGACTAATACTATTTAAAAAAAACTTCTTAAAAACACGATAACTTGCAGCAGCAACCAATAAGAAATGTTTTTACAGCACATTATATGCTGTAATTAAGTACACAATTCATGAAGTGTACAAACAGTATTTTGCTCATTTCATGAATTGTGCAAAATTCTACACATTTAACCAACTGTATAAGTGCATTATACAATACATGAAATGAACAAAAAGTTGTGCATTTCATAAATTATGTGCTTTAATTATCTGCATGTAACATAGACAATGCTTCAAAAAATACATTTATTCTGTAATCTATTTATGATTTTTGTCTTTGAAGGACTGGTTGCATAATCAATAGAACTTAGATATAGAAAAGAATGCATTTGCCTATAAGACATTTTAGAGAGATGATTTTGATATTGAGTAATGCTATGTGCCATTATCTGGAATTTTTCAAGTCAACTTTAATATTGGCAATGTTATTATTTTTATTTTTTTTAGTACAAAGTGCTTTTAATTGTTATGCCAAAAAGGTTTTACTGTTTTAATTTTTATACATAAACGACAAATATAAAGAACTTAGTACCAAGAATATATGATCAGGTAATAATTTCTACAATGAAGTATTATCTGACAGGTGAATTAAAATTAATTCGGGTTGTGTAATAAATGGTTAGCTATTTGTTTCCCAAAAATATTAACTTGCTAGACTATTGTGATACACATACTGATTATATATATATATATGTATTTATATCCACTGTCTTATACTCCTATTCAATACTGCAATATCTTATTTTTATTACTGTTTTATTTTTTTTACAATTTCGACTGACTTGTCTTCATCAGGGCTATAAAATATATACATATATATGATTACAGTAGAAATAAATAAAATATAATTCTTAATTTGATATTTCATATTTCTAAATATAAATTGCAATAGCTCAAATATAGATGATATGTGGAAGCTACTGAAAACCCCAGTGAGTTATAAGTAACCTAATAAAAGTTTATCAATAAAAGAAAAAGTACAGAGTAGACCCACCTGTGCTTTAGTTTGGATCATATATAAACATTCAATTTATTCATGTATTACAACACAGAATATGAATTATATACATTAATGTAATTTCAGGACAATTATAAGCTATTCTGAAATCTCTATAATCAGAGAGAAAGGCTGAGACTAATATTTAACAACTTCTAAATATTAAATTAATCTTCAGTTAATAGATGTAAATATAAATTGAGGTAGTTCAAATATAGATAAATTCATATGGAAGCTACTGAAAATCTTCAGCGAGTTATATGTAAACTAATACCATTTTGGCAATAAATGAAAAAGTACAGAGTGGACCCAAGACCGTTGAACAGTTGAAACCGTAAACAAGTAAAACAATAATAAGAACAAGATGTTGCATTGAATAAGGGCATTAGAAAGGGGATATAATTGTGTATATTTAGGAATGGAATCAATGTATATAAGTCACACAAAAAGAAAGGAAATTGCAAGTATGGATTTTTTGTTTTTAAGACATCAAATGGAAAAGTCAATTTTAATAATATTAATGCATATAATTCTTTGAGAATCATTTGTAAAAAAAAATGTAGTTTTTAAAATTTATCAATTCTAATTTACTGAATGTGAGAATTGTCTTCGGTGAATTTTTGCAGTGCAAAAAACATTTAAAAGTAAAAGCAATATCTGAATTTAGTTGTAAATTGAATGAAATCAATAACCAATATAGTGTTTACTTTTAAGTTATTGATTACTGGAATGTTTTTGGCTTGTAATGAGCTGATAATTATAAGATGTAGTTTGAGTTTTGTAGATGTTGGTAAATCAAACTGGATATCAAACTTATATTTAAAGTATTGTGATGTGGAAAACATGTCTACAGACATATTTTATCACAGTCCTTTAATAAAAAGAAAATATCAGTCACAAGAAAATACTATCATGGCAATTGTATTAGAAAATTATTTAAAAGTTGAATGAGTATATTTCTATGATTGAAGGTAGAAATTTTTTATTGCTTATTTACAAGTTGAACTCTAATTACACTTTTGATAATTGTTCTCTAGCCAAAAAAAATTGCATGTAAGATTGAGAGTCTATTTTATGCTTTTTCATGCAAAGCAAAATACTACCTATCAATATTGACATAATGTACTATAGTGATAAAATTTAATAACTAACCACTTGTAATTCAATAAATAAGATTAGTTCACTATAAAGGAAAGATTAACAATGGTACAAGTAAACTATAACTAAGCTTTGCTTTTGATTGGGCGGTCATATTTATAGCACTAGATAAAATCAGATTTGTGATGGAGAGGAAGCAGAGAATGGACATATAAAGTAAATGGTATGTAAAATGATAAATTTACATATTTCATTTACATTATAAAACAACATATGAATCCTTTTTATTTATTATGTGGATTTTGTTGGTGATAAACAATGTTGCTTTGAATTTTCTCTTTCTATTGCTGTGCTCAGTGTAAACTATTTCATTTTCTACACCCTCTCCTTCACTTACAAATCTGACTTTGTCTAGGGCTACAAATTTGACCCACCCAGACAAAAGCAATACTTATCTATAGTTTACATGTACTATTTTAATATTTCCTTTATAGTGAATTACTCCTATTTATTGAATTACAAAATAATAAGGAAAGAAGTAAAGTTTATTGATATATTCTTTTTCTAATTGATAATTAATATGGTTTTGGATGAAAAGCATTCAAACTGAACAATAGTCAGACATATACAGGGTGGCCCAAAAGTAGGTTTACAGTTATCATATAGACTATTTATTTGAAAATTCGACACTAGAACAGCGGGAAATTTGTTATACCTGTTAACATAAACATAAACAATTTAATCCTCCTTCAACATTGCAACATTCTTCAAATCTCTCCAGGACACCTGACACACAGTGCAGCATAAATTCCGCTCTTCATCAATTTCTGTGAATGCGAGATGAATGTAATCTTTTAAATCATTTACTGTTTTGGGTTTCTTCTCATAAACCTTGTTCTTAACAACATCCCTAAAAAAGAAATCCATAAGTGTCAGGTCAGGTGAACGTGGTTGCCATTAGATGCTGCCCCTTCTTCCGAACCAACACTGTGGAAAAACTTGGTTAAAGTAGTCTCTTACTGTAGATGCATAATGTGGTGGTGCTGCATCCTGCTGAAAGAAAAGTTCGTCAAAGTTAGGTTTAGTTTTGAGTTGTGGCACTACTACTTCACGAAGCATGTCCAGGTAGTTCTCTCCATTTACAGTTCTATTTTAAAAAACGAGCCCAACAACACCTTCGCTTGATAATGCACCCCAAACTGTAATGCCAGGCTGGTTTAGTTGTCTCTATGCTCAAATGGGGATTTTCATCAACCCAGTACACACAGTTATGCCTGTTCATATGACCAGATAATTGAAAACAAGCCTCATCTGACCAAATAATTTTATCCAAAGAGTCATGTTCTTCTCCAGTAAATTGATTATGCATCATCAAGTAAAAAGTTAGCATTACATAATAAAATAAATTACAATCAGCAAGGAAAAAGCTGTTTACGTAAGTTAGATTTATACTCCGAGGAATGTTTTATATTGGTATTACTAAGCAAGTAACTTCAACCATAGAAAAGGTAGTTTAATAACTGTAAACCTACTTTTGGGCTACCCTGTATGTAGTCTGGGAGTATAAGAAAACAGGTTGATGATAATGTTGAGTTTATATTTTGAAATAAAAATATCTGTGGAATTGGCTATGGGCATAAGAATTTAGAGTATCCAACAATAGATGAGAATAGTTAAGCACAAGTGTTTGCAATGTAAAGGTAAAGACTTACAGCTGTTATTAAAAACTCGTAACCCACAAAAGTGGTTGGAGAATTAATTTTTAGAATCTTGGAGAAAAGATAGTGACAGAAGGTAATAAATGTTTGAATGGTAAATAAAGAATAGAATAACTAAATTGATATTGATGGATATAATTTATATTTACTGAATTCTAGAATTGTGTTGATTAATAAGAGGGTCTCTGGGAATGATTATTTATTGAGCTTCAGTAGCAAAATAAATTCATTGATAAAAAAATGTTTGCTAAGATCTTGTATTTAGTAAATAAGTAGATGTTATAAGTTTTGCTGTATTTAATTTTCTGTTAAAATTTCCCTGTTACCTTAGTTACTTTTAATTTATGCCTACTGATGGGTAGTAATATTATGTAAATATTTTATTTGCTAAAGACAGAATATGCTTCAAATAATGATTTGGAATCAACAAAGCCATGAAGCTGCAGTAGAGAAGATTTAGTCGATCAGGAAATAGTATATTGTAGTAGGAATCTAGTATATTGCATTCTGAAGCATTAATGTCTTAAGATGTAAAAAACTAACAGAATTTGATTCAAACATTAAAAAAACGTTTAAATGGTTTTAAAATGATATGAAGATTCAATAGAGTAAACGTTGGGAGTATCGTTAAAATATTTTAAGACACCCAAAACCTTGCTGCATCCATAGATTACTCTGATTTACACTGAGTGGCGCTACTGTATGGAAAGTTTTGGCTCGTGTTTGTGTAAGCATAAAGAATGGTGACCATGTGATGTTTAGTGGTTTAAAATATTGTAAGGTGACTACAGAAGTTCCGTGATCATCTTTGTATAATATTTCGCTCAGAAAAGATTAGAAATGAGTAGTGTAGTTGTTATTTTAGGGATATTATAATATATCAAACGGCTAGGTCTTTCCGTATATTTTAGCCTAAAATATCGTATTACTGATAAAACTATTGTGCATGGTTTAAAAACTTTTATATAAACAAATAAAGAAAAGAAACTGCTACTTGAAAAATTATAATTATCTTATTTTATCTTTTTAACAGTCGCTATGGATCACTATCTTCAAAAAGAAAAATGATTTGGGAAATTTTAAATTATCTCCAAAATGTCTAATGTTGACGTGTAGCGTGATCATAGGCATAGTATACTAATGCAGCAGGCATTACTTTTTCTAAATTACTATGACTATTACAAAATAGATCATTATCGATGCAAGCAATCTAACAGAGTACAAAGGTGAACAATAGGTTCTACACCTGTAAAAGTATGATTTCCTATCCTTCATCAATAGCGGAGGTGTTATATATTATAATCTTTTTTTTTTTTTCGTTTTAAGATCTAAGCGTTAAATGATATTAACTGACTAGATCTACCTTCTGCTCTGATAAAAAAGTTAAGTACATATTACCACCAACTAGAGTTAACCTCCTTATCGTTATAACATGGCAGACATATATATATACGCTAATCATTACGCCTAAAAGCCTTTATTTAATAAAGTTGTGAAAAGTTAATGTGATTAAAGAAAAAAGATTAATGCAAAAAGTAAATACAGTATTTAATAAAGTTTTAAGATTAGTAATGGTATTTGTTAAACAATGCTTTAAAAAGTTTTGAGCAATCTTTTTAATATTGTAAGCTAGTACACATTTACAGTTTCATGGATTAAATTAAATTTCAAAAAGAGAAGTTTTAACTTAAATGTTAAATGTCACATTATCAGATTTCTTTTACATATATAAATTTATAACTGCTATAACAGGGAAATCAATGCCTTATTTAAGAACGAGCCGACGCTGGTAAAGAGTTTAACACTTATAATGAGTTTATTAACAAATTGTTGAGATTACATTCATTAATCAATAATTTTTTTATCACCTTAAAGTTACTTTTTACTTTAAAATGTTATATTTGTTCATTTCAGATTTATATTTTAAAGATCGCCAAGAACTGCATCTTTGAGTGTTTTTAGATGTGAATATATATATATGAAATATTTATTTTACCGATTCTTATTTAAAATAGATGAAGCATACAAAAATTTCAGACTACTCACTGAAATATAGAAAGAGTTCTATGTTAGGAGTAACAAAAAGAGATCGAAAACTATATGGGTACGAGAATAAACAGTTGTCACTGACATGGAACTAGGGCATATTGCTAGAAGAGATGATAATAGATTGACAAATGTAATCTTAAACTGGATTCCAAGAGATTTAAAAGACCTAAAAAGAGATCATATTTGAGATGGATGAAATAAGGAAGTGTGCTGGGTTGATGTGAAGATAGGCTAGAGATTAGAGAAATTATTTTAACCTTGGATAAACCTTTATCTTGCAGGGGATTGATAATAATTAAAAATGATGATGGCAACATATTTAAGCTCACTTATTCCTATTCATTAATATCCATACATATAAAATTAATAATAAAATGCTTACAGTTTTATCTGGCCAATTGGAAAAATTACTGGACATAATTTTAGCTGTCGAAATTGATTCCAAATTATGCCGGTTTCCAAAATATTAAACATAATTTATGCTATAAACAATGAGGATTGCCAATTCCTCAACAAGCTTTGTGATAAATGCTTAGCCAGAGACAGCATTTAAAATATCTGTCAGGACCTCCCCCTCAAACCCCTGACCATGGTTTCATGCTTTGGCACTCCTCAGAGAGGTGCCAGGGTAGGTTCAGACACTAGATTTAAAAATACCAACCCAAAGCCAAGCACTTATCTAAAAGTTATCTATTGAGTGGAAAATCTGAAATTTTCAGACACTTACATGTCTTCAAACCCAGCTATCCAACTCAAATAGCTATATGGGGCTGATAGATCTTCAGCCATACCATATATTAGTAGTCTTAGCAATATAACATCGCATAAGACTTAAGGCAGAAACTATAAATAGTCAAAATAAGAGTCATAGATCACATGACCCTATTCTCTTAAGCTTGTAAGTTATAAACAATGAGGATTGCCAATTCCTCAACAAGCTTTGTGATAAGTGCATAGCCAGATCCAGCATTTAAAATATCTGTCAGGACCCCCCCCCCAAACCCCTGACCATGGTTTCATGCTTTGCATTTATCACAAAGCTTGTTGAGGAATTGGCAATCCTCATTGTTTATAACTTACAAGCTTAAGAGAGTAGGGTCATGTGATCTATGACTCTTATTTTGACTATTTATAATTTATGCTACTTTTATATTTTATATTTTATTACTATTAATTTATATATATATCCCTACTATGTAAAACTTAAGAAAATATTTCAGTTTTCAATCAGGCTTTTTTTCCCAAGTAATTGGTCTCAATGCCAATCTAGATCAACAACTAATAATAATAGCAATAAATAAAAATATATATAATCTTAATAAGAATATAAAACAAAGATTGAAAGAATATTTAAATCCTTACCGTGTGGAAATTAGAAAATTTGATAAGTAATATCCTCTTCCCTATTCTTCTATGGTGAGTTTCTGGAAAACCTTTTAATTTGCAATAGATTGTTTAAAAGTTGTTATATATATAAGGTTTCCTTAACAAACAGATTGAGATTCTTGGTATTATTGGAGTGTGGATTGCCTTCATGTATTTACATATATAAATATGAAAATATTTAATGTGTGGATTTATCCATTTGTATTTTTTTAATTAGAAAGCACTTAACTTAGGACAGTGGCTAATGACAAGCAACTGTCTCAGGTCAAGAGTTAAAGTAAAACTGACCTGCTTGATTTCTAATTAAATAATTATAATTAGATAACTCCACACATTAAATATTTCCATCTAAACCATCCATTAAAAATATTATACATATATATATTGTAATGGTATTAAGTCTAGGGAAACCTGAGGTTATGGCACTCATCATCATCAATCCCAAGTCAAAGATTAATCTAATTTAATATAAAAAATTAAAAATAGAACAAAAAAGCCTGTCTATAATGAGTTTGGAAGATCAGCAAAAACAAAGACTAACTATAAATTCACCCAGCATTACAGAGATGAATAATCTTCAAGCTCATAAATGATGAACAATAAAAAGAAATTAACCATCAACCTTACGTCTGGATTTGAAAGCAATCCACTATAAACCAGGCTAGTTGTTTAGCACTGCCAAGCTTGGGGCAGATTATGTAAACAATAATTTAGATGTACAAACTTAAGTGCTAATCCATAAGAATATAACAATTAAAAAAACAATGCTGGGATACTGAAACATGCTGATCATTATCAATGCCCTCTGGCCATTTAGTACTGGCCAACTACAAACTTAATTTCTAATAATAAAAACTAAATAAAACGTAATGCATGGACTTGAAAGGATATCCCTTGCTCCCTCCAGCATTACAGAAAAGTAATGAGATCATCAATTGGATGTCCATCACACAATATTAACTACAATCTATATAATTGACTATTATGCATGAATCCAACTCAATGAGCAAGAACTCTATAACTGTTACTGTGAGCAAGCAATAATACCAACATATAATAATTTATAATATTTCAAAAATATTTTAGGATTGAATGAATTCACTGGAATAATTTAATGAAATATAAATTTATTAATAAGAAACAAAATGAAATGAAATTAAGGTCTGCTAAGTATGATATAAATATTAATACATCATTCTGATTTCGATTAAAATAATATGTAAAAAAATATGGTATTACGTTGTAATTTACATACATCTCAATAGGTTTACATAAAACGCACCTATATATAAGCATCCAAATGTGCTGTATAATAATTTAAAATTAACATCTTTGACTTGTCATAAACCACTAATAAAAAAATCATTTTTATAATATATAATATTTTAATACTTATATGTTTGATGACTGATTTTAATATATATGGGTACCCATTCTAATGTGTGAACACATTAACATTTATATCCTAGAATATTTCATTTGCCAAAAATAAACTTATTAAATCATATTATATTTTCACAAGACATAATTAATTCCATGTTGAAAATATACATAAAGTGCACATATATGGGTCTATTATTACTATAATCCATTACAGTACTTTTAACCTTTTAACCGCTAATTATATTATTGGTTGTATGAGGTAAAAATCAAATCTTTTAATTGGCCAACTCACAAACTGAAGACAAAGCCTATTGTTAAAACATATTCGCCTATAATATTAAATTCAACTCAGATACGTTTATAAAAAGTATATTACTAATTTTTCAGGTTATGAAGAGAACGAAAGTTCTTTCAAAAATAAATTGCTATTTATTTATTCTAAAATATTCAATTTCGGCAACATAAAAGCTATAATATAAACAAAAAGGTCGACTTTTACATTATAGAAAAGTAAATATTTCTTTTAAATATTTCTTTAATATTTTTACTAAAATCTTCAATATTTTTCGAAAATAATTTTGTTTTTTTAGTATATTTTTTAAAAAACTAGTTTAATTTCTGAAATTATATTTTTTTAATACTTAAAATTGCATTCGAAATGAAAATCTCAGCGTTTTTCTTTATTTTCTTTGATCAGGCGGTTTCTTTGTTCTTTCCAGCCAATCAGAATGTCTTTTTCGGCTGAGAGCATGCTAAGAACCAATCACAAGTAATGTTCTTTCTTTGTTTAGGTTTAAATGCGTTTTTTTTTATTTTTTACTTGTAAAATAATTCGGAAGAGGGCACCATCTTACAGAACTTTTAAAAACCTATTCAAAACCTATCAAACGAATTTTTTAGCATAAGAACTGGCAGAGTTAGAGTGACGTCAGATGTCGACGAGGAGCTTTGTAGGAGGCGGGAAAAGGGTTAATAGTAAGTAAATTGATGTTTTTTTTTACCTTTTTTAACAAAAAATCATTAGATTCAGTTTGGAAAGATATTTTAAAATTCAGGTTTTTGTTTCTTCATTTACAATAAGAAAGATTATAAATATTAATTCTTATTAAGCACAATTTTCAAGTTTTTTTTATTATTTCAAAACAAATCTTTTATGAATCAATACTCTGTTTTGAAATGTATAATTTAAGCCAAAACTTATTTACTTTTAAACTTGTAATTTAAAGATTTAACTACATGGTCAAGTATTTGAAATAAGTGTCCTTTTCAATAAATATTTTACTCACCAGCTAATATCTGTTTGTGAAATATATCTCCTGTACACATACTATATAATATATATGGCTATAATAACTTCATTTATGCTTTCTTTCACATTACATTAATCAGCATACATATAAAATCACAATAATCCTTCAGCAAGCCAATTAGCATTAGACTCTCTTGGTAAGTGACTCCATTCTAAAACAATAGACTGACTTATTGACACATCTTCAGTAAAAGATATAAATTGGGTGACTGTAGACATTCATTCTCTATAATTTGGTAGACTTCAGGCATGTCATCTAATACACAATATATGGGCTATGAATGACATAAAAATGTTGCTTTCATGTGAATTCAATCTCTACAATCGTTGCATTAGCAGAAGTAACCGGATATACTGTCCTTTGCCTTCAATCATATTGCTGTAAAACTGTTGTTTCATGAATGATTCAAATTCATCCTTTTTTATTGTATCATGGAATTTAAAAAATCACAGTATTTAAAAATAAGCTTACTTCATCTTGATTAACTGTTTGAATGATTGGAGTGGGTCAACCATTCGCTTCAGCTGATTGTTTGAAATTTTGTTTTCTTTTTAAATTACACAAAAACTATAAGCATAATATCAACAGAAATCCCAGCATTCAATGCTCCTTCCTATTGCTTTTTGAATGATATATCTTACATTCATATCAGATAAAAAAAATTTACAATTGTTTTTTAAATTAGATAAATTTATTTTTTTTATTTTCTGGTCAATTTACTAGTTTACACGAGATGATAAAGGCAGAAAATCTTTATTGGCCTTATAACCCTAATATAATAGATTAAAAATATGCTAATAATTCAGATATGAAGGCCTTCAACATGACATAAATGTAATCATGGAATATCATAAGTTATTGATTTTAATTTTTAATATTTTACATTTTTTAAAATTATTTGATAAATGGTATATTAATTTGTTTGTGTTTGTATTGATGTGTATGTACTATATAAATTATATAATATTAAATCATTTATGCTCTTTATTATACAGTATATAG
Organism: Epiperipatus broadwayi; assembly: GCA_028023455.1. Taxonomy (NCBI): domain Eukaryota; kingdom Metazoa; phylum Onychophora; class Udeonychophora; order Euonychophora; family Peripatidae; genus Epiperipatus; species Epiperipatus broadwayi. The sequence goes on along the minus strand of JAQFVV010000054.1, from coordinate 11,972 downwards.
ATTCAAATATAACAAGTTTTTTTTTTGTAGTGTAATTTTGGGTATAGACATAATGATTCTCAAAAGGTATATGTTTATGTTTGTGGTTATGCATTTACCACATGGAATTGTATGCAGGAAAAGAATCAAATTCCGATACTCATGCTGTGGAGTCAGTAGTTTTGACACATCTTGCATCACATTATTTTCAAGTCTATAGCTAGCAAATGAGCTATATGCAAATAAATTATATCTGTTGGGACAATAAATAGAATAAGATAGCAGCATCACTGTGTGCTTAAAGAATATAAGCATCACTGATGTACACAAAAAATATAAATTGAGATGAAACTCATTTTATCAGCGATACAGACAGTAGCTTACAATTTCTAGTTTAGATAGGCAAGAAGCTAATTGCTATGATGACAAATGCATATCCACCTCCTGGAAATGATTTGTTTTGTATCTTTTATTAGGATGAATCTTTTTCTTATAGATGCCTTTGAGACTTGTCAACTTTTGGGGTACAAGATAAAAATCAAGAATTCTTTGGTGAATACTTTTGGAGATTCTGAAGCTATGAATTATCTCAGGTAAGAAGTATTATATATGGTTTGAAAGATAATTTTGTGAGGAATACAAAGAAATTATCAATGAAGATGTAATTTAAACTTAGTTAATGATAAATTAGAAATTATGAATAAACAATAAAGTAATAATTATATCGGATGTTGAAATTTATTTTTTCCTTATTTTTTAAATGGTAATCACTATTTGTCTTGGACTTATTGTTTTCCTTAGTTTTTCTAGTTTCGATTAATGTAAATTTTTTTCCTCTAATATAATTAAAACTGAAGTTATTGTGAAATTTGTGTCTTAGGTCAGTTTTTGATTCTTTTCTTAATTCACCTTAATTAAATGCCAAATTTTTATTTAACAGTATTTCTTAATCCTTTCAACAACAACTTTGTAGGATTTTAATCAAAATATGTTTTACAAGTTTTAATTTAAAAAAATTATTATATACATGTACACACACTACTATGTTGTTGTAGACATGACACACATAACTGTCTCAATATATATATATATAGAGAGAGAGCTGCACAAAAAATCGGTGCGCTAGCAAATGTTTAATAAAATTGTTCTGGGTTAATGATTAGATATTTTCCTCAAATGATCATCATTTCCTATGTTCATATAAATTGTTATCCAACTAAATAGGTAAAAATAGCTGCTGGAGGGTGGCATTAGGTTCCAAGAAGTAGAGTGTTTTCAGATTCAAAGCTCTTCATTTATGAAAGCTATAAGCTAAAAACAGGTCTGTGAATATTGGATGAATATGCACTAGATAGGGATTTTATGCACAAACCTTTTTGTATTCATTGATTACTAAGGCTTGCACTGGGTGGACTATTTTATGAACAGTTTGCTACTGTTTGATATTTCACCCTGATATCCAAAATGATAAGTGTATATTATTAGCAAAGTGATTTTCTAATTTGGGTAAACTTTATTTGTGTAGACAATTTACATTTGCTGGGATTTGTGATTTAACATGAATATTTTTACGGATAAATATCATCAATTGTTTGCATGTAAGATCATTCAATACGCGTACTTCAAAAGAAGACTGTTTGTTCTTTGATGTTTCTCCACATGAATGGTCTATTGTCTGCTCTTAAATAATGGATAAAATTAATTAGCATAAGAGCGAGTAGATGTAAATGATAGATCTATTAAAAATAAGATTGTTGTCATCAATATCAACAAACAGTGAGTAAATATTAGAATGTCATTCATCACCATTTTTATCTATTAACCATTCATATAAATTATTACATATTTTTGTGATTAAAATAGATTTTCTGTATAGAAGTGAAATATTTAAATTGATATCGATCATTAAAGTACTATAAGATTATATATTGCTCTCAATTGAACATTGATTGATCCTTCTTTTGCAGTTAACTAAATGATTCTCAACTGTATAATATTATGGAGTATTTGATGGTGCTGCTGTCATTTTTAGCTTTCAGCACCCTCTTGCGGCTATTTATAGCACTATTTTTATCAGTTATGCATTTATGTGGTGGTAAAAATTAAAACTAAAAAAATATTAATTCATTAGTTTTTTAAAAAATCTGAAGATGTCTAGATTAAACACTACAAATCAAGTAACAACGCTGCTGATTGATAAATTCTTTGAGCTCAGAATTTGAGAGTAGTTGTCAGACTACTTGTAAACTCCTTCTCTATTATTGTTAGCAATGAGCAAAAAAGTATATTTTCCACAGTTTATTTAAATATTTATGATTACTTTTACAAAATGTTAGTATTTTAGTGAATATGTTAATTTTTAGAAATATAAGTTAAGAAAACTTAAACTATGATTGAAAATATTAATTTTTATTATTTTCTTCATTAGACTAGAGATTATCCAGTTATTGAATAATATTTCTATAGAGCAATTTTCACTATCTACCCTCATACAAGTTACATACTGGTTTTTATCTAACTTTAACATCTTGTGGAAGGGTATAAGCATAAACATATGACCAGTCACGTGACAAATATTAAACCACTAAACATAACATGATTAACATTCCCATTGCTTACACAAGCTGTTATAACATAGGCAAAACTCTCCATATAGTAGTACCAACCAGTGCCAGCCAGAGTAACTAGTCTGTGAATATTAGATGAATAGGCACTAAATAGGGATTTTTTGCACAAACCTTCTTGCACTCATTGATTACTCTGGATGGCACTTCTGTTTGGAAAGTATTGCCTCTGTTATGTGAAAAAGATGTGTAAGTCCCAAGATTCACATTTTGTGCTGAACTAAAATTCATCAGATGTCCCAGATCACAATATCTTACATCCCTCCACAAGGTGCTAAAAGCTGATAGAAAACAGTTCAGACCTTACATGAGTATGGTATAGTGAAGATTATATTATATTAATATTATTCATTACGATTGGAAATGCTCTGTCAGACACTTTAGTATAGAATTTTTGTGATATAATAATAAGTATAATTGCAATTTTAAATTTTAGAACAAAGTTTCATAACTTTATGATGACCTAACAATAATTTGAGTTTTAAAAGTGAAATCCAATTAACCAAGATTTTATTAATTTATTTTTTACTAGAATTCAATAAAAAACATTATTGTTATTATTTTTTCAATATTTGCAAAGTTTTAATGCTAAAATAAAATGTGGAACTATAATTCAAACTGACACTAGATATAATGCAAAAAACAATGATGCATGGAAGAATTAAAATGAAGATGAAACTTTTGTAGAAAGTTAAAGAATTTCAAATCTCAATTATCTTTTTTTATAATAAGTGAGATAAACAGAAGTTTACACAACCTGTATTCCAGTATAGACCAGTAAATAAATGTCTAGATGGTTCTAGCTGAAGATTACATAAAATTTATGTGGTTTAAACTAATTGCCTTTGTTTTTGATTGTTTTTTAAAGTCGGGTCAAATGCAAAAATTAAGAGGTCAGAACAATTAAAGTATTTGTTTACTTTTTGCTTTTAACCCTCTAAAAACAGACATTTTCTTTTGTCAGCCTGATGGCAACTTTTGTAATGTTCATTTGATTTTAATATTAAACCTTTATTTGATAATAGAATTCAAAAAATGGGGTTTGTTTCATTGAAATATACAAATGAAAATCATTGTAAGAATCATTTGCAAATATTATAAAATAATAATAAAATGAAAACAAAAAACTTCTCTGACATTCAACTTTGGGCAGGAAACCAACCAAGTGAATGGCTCCAGAAAATCATAAAATAATTTATTTTTAAAATTGAAATGAATAAATATGAAGCTCTGATAAATCTATAAAATTATGATTTAAAATATAAAATTGCATTTGTAAGACCCTACTAAGGTATTAGTGATCAATTTCACAAGACTTGATCATTGTAATGACCATGTTTTTCTTTACTACTATTATGCTAGAATTAGTTGACTTCTATTTTTAAAAACAAAACATATATGTATAAAATAAAAATGTAGTCATATATCTTTTTGTTTTTTAATAACTATTATACAAATATGGTGTAAAAAATAATAAATCATTAATAAACTATGCAAAAAATCAAGTTTAATCTATTTCAAAAATCTTCTTCAATTTATCTTGCAAATGCTTCCAAAACTAGATTATAAAGATCTAAATCCATCAAACACATGGAAGCTGAATTAAATTACTTGGATCTTATCACCAATTGGAAAGTATAAAACCAAAAAAATATCAAATGGTTCTAGCACATGATTTCAGATTACTTAATGTTTAATTACAATTTGAATTACAAGTGTCAAACTAACTTAACTCAAATCTTTCACACCATCCACTTTAGATAAATATAGTAATGATTATTACTAATCATTTACTAAACTAGAGATTGTCTCTAGCACAGATATAAACTTTAAAATTCTATTAAAGAGTAATATATGTGATTTTTTTAAATTTATCACACAGTAACCTGGGATTATTCACATTTCACTTTCCCACATGTAATATCTTTATAAATATATTAAATAACCTCAACACTACTACTTTTCTTTCAAATTTATATAATAAAGATACAATAAAAAACAAATGACCCCCAAGATGCATTTCATGCTGAACCAACACTTATCAGTATTATTTAATGTCATTTTAGCAATATCCTTTGTCTTCACCATATCTATGCCATTTACTATAAGGCTTTAGTAAATAATAGATGCACATGATAGTGTTTTAATAAATCCTTATCCAATGCTATCTTATCTAACATCCCCAGACCTGTATCAAACCTATGGCACTGGTTAAGGATTTATTAAGCTCTATCATTTGCATCTATTATTTACTAAAACTTAGAATTGGTGGCATAAATGTGCTGAAGAAAAAAAGGATGTTGCAATTGGAAAGTATTGATCTCTTCAGCTAAATATTATGCTAATTTCATTCTCTAGCTTCAAATGAGCATGGGAATTGAAAACATAAGAATGATTTAAAATGGAAGGACTTCCAATATCGTCTTTAAAGAAAACACCCATATAATATGCCAGACTTTTAAAAAAAAGAGTTAATTTTTTAATTGAATGGCAAAACCAAATATTGTGATATTATATATTAAGTTAAACGATCTTTAAATAGCTCATTGAAAGGCATAGACTTCTCCAAAAATCTTTAAAAATAAATAATAAATGAGAAAGTATTACTCACTATTAATGATGGATACTAACTGTTTTAAGGATTTATCATTTTCATTTTAACCCTACAATACAGCTATATTTTTATTTATCAATTAATTTTATATGATCAGTCATATACAGGTTGGCTAAATGAAAAAATTGTATGGCATTTGAAGACTGAAAAAATCGCACCTTTTGTCTGTTTTGAATTTAAACCTTGGGTCATAAGCAAGGCAAATGGTGCATTATCATTATGCCAGAAAACTCATATATATTTATACATTAATCTGAGAAAAAAAATTCCTCACTTCTGTCTGCAGTAATGGAATGGTATAGTATTAAATTGTTGGGTAACAATTGATGTCCTGAACAAAAGAAATAAGAACATGAATAAAATCCCATCATTAGCAAATTATGCCAAAAAACTGATGTCATACCAAGATGAATAACATCTGCTGAATTTCCAAGATATGATGAAGTACTACGATGTGTCAACTGCGCTGATAATATTTATCCAACCATAGATGAAGTATCTAAGTTATCAATGCAATGAACAAAATGAATCATTTTTCTTTATTTCCTGACACCTATATGGATGTTTAAACTGGATGATAACACCAGCCAGTGTCAAATTTAATCATAGGAAATAGTCTACACAGTCTCATTAAAATTGGTTTATACTGTAATTTACAGTGTTAATATCTCCTCGTTTTAATAATTTTGTAATAAAACAGTAAACAATTAAAGATGTAAAGTTAAATAAACTTTACCTTTATCAATTAGATGATAAGCTGATTTGAGTGAAACTGCATGGACATCTTTATTAAAATGCTCATTTGTATTGTTGTCTAGTTCATAACATTCATGGGAGTATCTGTATTTAGGAATTAGGAGTTTATCTTTCCAATTAATATTAAATAATGTTTTATGCTACTTAATATAATTTTATATACAAATGACATTATACAAGTTCATCCATGTATTATGTGTGAGAAATTTATTACTCCAATTAATATTACATATTATTTAATGATATGTATATAATCTTATCTTATATATAAATGACATTATACAAGTTCATCAGTATACCATGTATGATTGGAAAGTACTAATGTATAGATATTTTGGCTGATTCACACTGGGCAACAATTGTGTAATAATGTTATTTTAGGAAATATTGTAGAGGTGCTGCAAATATTGATGCATTAAAAATTTAACCAACAGAAAACCAAATTAAAAAGTTTTGATAGAATGATAGTACATAAAAAATAGAAGCTATTGAGTTTCATGGATTTTTTTTTAAATGTCCAAATGGAAGGTATTTCACATATATCATTGTGTTTGGTGATACAATCTGTTTTTAAGCCTCTCAATGACTTCTCCAAAGTGTCATATTTGGATAGAAAGATGAGTATTCATGGCATGGAATTGAAATGTAGATGATGATGAATATTATATAAATGTATTAAGACTTTCATTTCCTCTAGCACTAATGCAATTAATAGTTTATATCCACATAAGAGAGTTTAGATTGTATCAAGAAATATGATAATACACATAAACTATCTTCCATTTGAACAATTTTTTTAAAAACTCATTAATCCGAATAGTTACTGATTTTTTAGCTAATATCACTCCACCTACATCTTTATACTTCTAAAATATTTTGTTCTAACTTTATATTGGTTGAGTTCTTAATCTTGTTACACATCAATTTTTGCAGTGCTTCTACAAAGCTTTTTATAATAACATTTATTACCTAGTTAATGTCTGGTGAAACCTAGTATATTACTACTATGAAGCATACACATATGAACCCAGATATATTATTTATAGTGTAGCCTGCATAAATTTTCATTTCAACATATATATATATCCATTGTATTGGTACATTGGGCCATTAAATTAATTTATGACTATACATCAGATCATGGTAATGAGATTTAGGGCAGTGGAGTATACATAAGTTCATATTATCCAAACATTGATGTAGCTTCAATAACAAAGGACATTTTATTGTATCTAACTATTTTTAAAATAAACTAAATATCTCATAGATCACAATGTATGAATTTAATTTAGACATACTAAGATAAGGTAAATATTTAAACTTGTCTAATATATTATAAAATATCTAAAATCCACATGTATGTTTATTTATATAACAAGTTTAATGAATATCATGGCAAAATAATTACTCTCCTTCCTTAAGATCATTTCTATAAACTCAACAAAGTATAATAATAATAATAATAATAGTAGTAGTAGTAGTAATAATAATAATAATAATATATCTGCGGTCCTGCTGTGCAGCGAGTATAACATGCCAATGAACCTCTGAATAAAAAACTTGTAAAAACTCGGAAAACTCAAAGGTAACTCTTTTTTTTTTAAACGTTTAACAAAAAATATTTCAACATAAGTTTTAAAAAAAAAAATTGCATTTAAAAAGAAAATATTAAGTATAAAAAAAAAAACGTAAATACACAGACTGAAAATCATCAAGTATATATCAAACATGGTGGCGGCACAGCTAAAAAATTCAAGCGTGAATGGTGCCAATACAAACTCCAATGATGGAAACATCAATAATAGTGTAAAAACTTATGCTAATGTAACAAAAGCCACTTTTCAAAATAAAGTTATAACAACTCACTCAAACTCGATCGCAGCTAGTAGATTTCGAAGAGTAACCAACGATGATATGAACGAGCTAAATCTAGTTTATGATAATAACTCTGAGCCCCCATCGACTATTTGGTCTCAAGAAGAATTGATAACAATCGGCACTGAATTTAATAGTACAATACCGAACAAGCTTTTCAACACATTTTAAAAAAATTTTTCAAACAGATCGATTGTCCTGGCTGCAACTGATAAAAATCTAACGCTCTACAAATTTCTCGAGAGAAATATTATATGAAGCTATAACAGCAAATGGAAGCTGGGAAACAATCTCAAGCATAGGGGAATACCCTACCTCGAGATACTTGGCATTAGAATTCTTTGAAGTCTATCAAAAAAATAAATTTCTAACTCAAATCAAAACAATAGAAAATTTTGCATTAGTAGTTGTAGATCCAAATCTTTAAAACTTTATTACAGGTACTATTAAAAATACTTATTTTGGCTATAATATAAATGACTTTCAAAATATGATGAAAGCGTTTGGCAAAGTATTATTTTTAAAACCTATTTTACTTACTGATACACCTATTCCAGTGTGCAGTAATAGTTTTACTTTTAAAATGAAGCTTAGTGAATCAATAGCGCCAGAGAATATCCCCACACAAGTCATAGATCAGGAAGCAATTCTCAATATATATATATATATATAAGGGGCTTAGGACCACAATGCTTGATCTGTGGAGAGCGTGGTCACCTTGCAGCAAACTAGCAAAAACAAAAAAGGAAAAAATAACACAGACAAAAGCAAACCCCAATTAACCACAAACAACAATCAACCGATCAAAAAAATCTATTCAAGAAAAAATGGAAATACAAGAGAGCATAGAAAACCAACAATTAGAGGAACTAAACAACAAAAACATAACCGGAGATGATCACATTTTGGATTTAACTGTTAAAACAAAAATAAATGATAAAGAACTAAATCAAGAAAGACAACAAAATTATACAATGGAATCGATAGAAAACACCAATGAAATAGATAGCAATAGCCACGAATGAAACAGCACATACAAAGAACAAGAATTATAAATAAAACTTCTGAAGCCATTATGGACTTAACTACACCATGCCTTCCACAAATACAAAAAAATACCACACCTCCAAATAGAAAACCAGGCCAGCCACCAAGAAAGAATAGGACAGTCAAGAAAGCTAAAATGGAAGAAAATGATAGTGACACAACAATACAAGATAATCAATCAAATAACTCAATAGATGAAGAAACAGAACAAAATTATGAAGACACTATAGAACAACTTTTTCTCAATTCAAAACCTGAAAAAAAACATAACCAACAAACACCAATTTAATGAAGTTAAAAATTGGCACATTAAAGGTTAGGGGTTTAAACTCTACCCAAAAAATTACAAAGCTTAAACTATGGATTTCACTTACACAACCACATATACTTGGATTAATGGAGACAAAAATCTATGCTGGATGACAAATTGACCCAGCAAAACATTTAACCAAAGAAGGTTTCTGTGCCTGTTCCAGAGACTCTTCATCACCTTCTGCAGGCACAGGCATTCTTATTTCAACAAACTGCCCTTTCACAGCTTTCAAAATTATATTCGTAGATGCTAACTTACTAATTACAACTCTTCAACATAAAACTATAAGCCTCTATAATTTTGGTTTACCTGCCTATTCAAGATAGCCGAATTAACACTATAATAATGAACATCAACTCCATACTTGCAAGTACAGCAAACCCAACTATATTGATTGGCGATTGCAACATCTCATATCAGAAATTCATAGAAAAATGGCTTCACCGAATATCTATACCACTGATGAGTGGTGAAGGCTTCCTACCGATGAATACAATATCTTTTCACAATGGTTGTCATTCATCACTCATCGATCTGTGCTTCTACTCCCCGATGCTGCACCACCAGATAGCAATAAAATTAACCCCCTCAGCTTTCTCAGACCATTCAGCACAAATAGTATCACTAAACCTTACGCAAATGCAGACATCACTTCTCCCACTAACAAAAACAATCAGAGTACTACTTCCAACAACCACACCAGAATTTGTTTTCTTAGAAACATATATAATGCTAAACAAAATAAAAGATATGAATCTCGACCCCATACAACAATACCTGGCATGCATAAGCATTCTATCATTCAATATCTCACATGTGACAAAAAATCAACCACCACCATCAAAATTTATTGACACTCACAAATGAAATTCATAAACGAATAACCATGATTACACCATCACACCAAACACAGCAGTATATACGTGGTCTAAGAAATACATACAACAAAACATGTGAAACCCTAAAAGAATATTTGAGAATCAAAAAAAGCAAAATATGCATAACCCAACCACATACATGGACCAGAGAATACATTAAATGGGCACTGGGAAACCCACCAATCATCAAAGTTCCAATGGCAATAGAAACAAAGGACGGCACATATACAGGACATAATATGATTCTTCCTATTTTTGAGCATTATAAAACCAAACTCCAATCTAAAACACCACTTAAATTACACTGCAAGCTATTTGGACCAACAGAAACACAAAAACCTTTCACAATAAATGACTTCCTGACAAAACTAAATACAATACCAAATGCATGCCATCCAGGAAGTCCTGGAATACCATTATTCATACTAAAACACCTAAGTAAATACACAGCACAATATCTATGCAACCTAGCAAACCACCTATCTCAAGAAATTCAGGATGTGGAGGGAGTTCATCCCATTGCAATAGTGCCATTCAACAAAAAAGCTAAAACTACCCCATCCCCCACAGAACTCAGACCAATTTCCATGGAATCTTTGCCAATAAAAATTTTTGAAAAAATAATAAAAGAAACAATAGAACCACATATAATGCCGCTGATATCAGAAGTTCAATTTGCCAAAAGAAACTCCTCCACAATTCAAGCGGCAGCATTATTCAAAGCAATCCTAGATTCAACAAGACAGAAAAAAAAATACAGTCCAATAGCAATTCAACTAGATATCGAGAGAGCTTTTGATGGAGTAGACATTTCCATATTGCTAGACATGCTTGGAAGCACATCTATCCCCAAGACACATCTGTATATTATTGCAAATCTACTTCTCAACAGAGAAATACACATAATGTTAAATGGAAGAAATTCTCTATCATTTGTTCCCACCCAATCCATATCCCAAGGCTCTCTTCTCAGTTCACTGTTATTTATTCTATATATTAACCCTTTAATAGAAAAAATCCAAAAAACATTTACTGGCATTCAAGTACCTGGCACTACACAATATATAGCTTGCTTGGCTTATATGGACGACATCACAGTTTTTCTAAATTCAAAAAAACAATTACCAAAATTACAAGAAATTCTTAAAGAATATACGCAACAATACAAATTGAAGTTTAATCCAGAAAAGACTACTGCTTGGTCTATGTTTACCGGAAAACCATGCATGTCCATTTAAAAAGCAAAAACCACATTTTTTTAGGATTCCCGTTTCATCTGGGAATAACCGGAATGAGATGTTTAATACAAAATAGATTAAAAGAAGAAGCACAACGCATTGTCACCTCCCTATCAAAAACATATCTCTCTATATATTCTAAGGTCCAGCTAATAAATCAACTTATAATGACAAAAATAACATATTATTTACCTATAATAGAATTCTCAAATGTTTTCAAAGCAAAGATTAAAATCATCTGTAACCAACTTCTATGGTCAAGAAAAGTGGTTGCAATATCAACAAAAAGACTAAATCAACCCCTTACTAAAAATGGTCTAGGTTTGCACAATATTGACATTTTTTATACACAAAAATTAAGTAACCTAGTATTTTCCATTATGAATCAATTTCCAAAACTTAAATGCTCAATTTAAATTACTCCAACTGACAAACCACCCCCTACAGCTCTATATATATCATCAATCATCCATCAATATAGAACAATTTTTAACAGAACAGAGCAATATACACACAAATATTCATATTGGAACATTCATGAACAAATCCAACAGGAAAGAGACCTAAATGACAATAACACAAAACTCAGAATAAACAACAGAAAATTAGTACATGAATACAAAAAGTGATCATTAGAACACAAATTTT